>OX387261.1:4018254-4028254 GCA_947562095.1 Branchellion lobata | reverse complement strand
GGAAACGCCTTTATCTTTTCTTTCAGCCAATCATATTCTTTCTTTTCCTTGAGTGACAGCAGTTGGAGATGAGTGGGCGGGATTATGGGTGGAGCGAAAAACACATATGTAGTTGTTTTGGTCACAAGCGTTTTGGGGATGTCGAGGGAGTTGGGAGTTTTGGGATGGTTGTTTTGGTAGACGTAGTTTTGGTGGGAGTGGTTTTGGTGGGGGTGGTTTTGGTGGGGGTGGTTTTGGGGGTGAGAAACAGGAGATTGGGTGTTGTAGTGAATGGTAGTAGTGGTGGTGGTGTTGATGGTGGGGTTGATGGTGGTGTTGATGGTGGGGTTGATGGTGGTGTTGATGGTGGTGTTGATGGTGGGGTTGATGGTGGTGTTGATGGTGGGGTTGATGGTGGTGTTGATGGTGGGGTTGATGGTGGTGTTGATGGTGGGGTTAATGGTGGTGTTGATGGTGGGGTTAATGGTGAGGTTGGATGCGACGTCAATGGAGGTAGTAATAGATGTGTAGATGGGGTTAAACTTGATAGTAGTACAAGGGTTAGATGTGTGTGAGATGGTAGTAGGGGTTGTGGTGTGGGGGGTAGTTGTAGTGGTTATGGTGTGGGGGGTAGTTGTAGTGGTTGTGGTGTGGGGGGTAGTGGTAGTGGTTGTGGTGTGGGGGATGGTGGTAGTGGTTGTGGTGTGGGGGGTAGTGGTAGTGGTTGTGGTGTGGGGGATAGTGGTAGTGGTTGTGGTGTGGGGGGTAGTTGTAGTGGTTGTGGTGTGAAGGATGGTGGTAGTGGTTGTGGTGTGAGAGAGAGTTTGAAAAGTTGTTGAATTGGGGGTAGGGGTGATGGTGGGAGAGGAAGGAGAGATGGTGGAAGGAGTGGGAGTGATGGTAAAAGGAGTAGAGATGATGGTGGTGGTGGTTGTGGGGGTGATAACACACGTGAAGATGGTGAGGGTGGGAGTAGGAATGGTGGTGTTGGTGGCAATGTTGTTAACAATAGTGAAAGGTGTGGTGGTGATGGTAGGTGTGGTGGTGATGGTGGCTCTGGTGGTGGTGGTGGGTGTAGTGGTGACTGAGGATGTAGTGGTGATGGTGGGTGTGGTGCTGGTGGTGGGTGTGGTGGTGATGGTGGATGTGGTGGTGGTGGTGGCTCTGGTGGTGATGGTGGCTGTGGTGGTGATGGTAGGTGTGGTGGTGATGGTGGATGTGGTGGTGGTGGTGGGTGTAGTGGTGACTGAGGGTGTAGTGGTGATGGTGGGTGTGGTGGTGATGGTGGGTGTGGTGCTGGTGGTGGGTGTGGTGGTGGGAGTGACGATAGTGGTGTAGTTAGGAAAACAGGTAGTGATGGTGGGAGTTGTGGACTTCCTGAGTTGAGTGTTGAGTGTTGTATAGGTGAGAGTGGTGGCTACAAATTTGGTGGAAAAAGGAATGATGGTGGAGGAGGGGTTAATGGGAGATGTGAGGATGGTGGTGGGGTTTGGGTTAATTGGGAATGAAGGGATGAGGGTAGGGTTAATGGGGGGTGT
Organism: Branchellion lobata; assembly: GCA_947562095.1. Lineage (NCBI taxonomy): Eukaryota > Metazoa > Annelida > Clitellata > Hirudinida > Piscicolidae > Branchellion > Branchellion lobata. Next base: position 4,026,737 of record OX387261.1, on the reverse strand, counting down.
GGAAATAAGGGTGGAAGCGTCAACAAATGGGGTAAAAGAAATGGGGGTGATGGAGGGTTGGGTTGTTAGTTCGACCAATTTTGTGGTTTCAATGACACCTCTTTTCCAAGCTGGATTGTCCGGGTCGACTTCCAGAGTGAATTCCGACATTTGAAATGTGTGAACTGGGGGTAGAAGGGGGGGAAAGAAAGGAAAAGAAAAAAGAAAGAGGGAGAAGGAGGAAAGAAAGAAAGAGAAAAAAAAAGAAGGAGGTAAATAAAGAAAAGGAGGGAAAGAAGAGGAAGGAGAGGGAAGGAGGGAAGAAAAAAAAGGGTGGGAGGGAAGAGAAGGGGGAAGAAGGATGAGAGGGGAAGGGGAAAAGGGGGAAAAGACGGAACAAGAGGAGGGAGAGTGGAGAAGGGAGAAGAAGAGGATTGAGAGGGGAGAAAGAAGAAGAAGAGGAAGGAGAGGGGAGAAGGGGGAGGGAGAGGAAGGAAAGGGGAGAAGGGGGAGGAAGAGGAAGGAGAGGGGAGAAGGGGGAGGAAGAGGCTGAGAGGGGTAGAAGTTTAGAAACGTTGAAAGTTGTTGTGAGAAGTGAAAAAGGAATTGGAAACAAAATTTAACGGAAAAGTTGGGAAAAAGTGAAAGCAGAATGTGAAAGACTTCGAGAGGGCAGTTGAGGAAGGAACAATGTTATTGGGAGAACTGGGTGGGAGAGGTGGAAACCAGCAACAAAATATAAAAACAGTGCCTGATTCTTCTTTAATTAATTTTAATTATATTTGAAAAAATTGAATTAAAATATAATTGAATTAAAATATAATTGAATTAAAATATAATTGAATTAAAATATAATTGAATTAAAATATAATTGAATTAAAATATAATTGAATTAAAATATAATTGAATTAAAATATAATTGAATTAAAATATAATTGAATTAAAATATAATTGAATTAAAATATAATTGAATTAAAATATAATTGAATTAAAATATAATTGAATTAAAATATAATTGAATTAAAATATAATTGAATTAAAATATAATTGAATTAAAATATAATTGAATTAAAATATAATTGAATTAAAATATAATTGAATTAAAATATAATTGAATTAAAATATAATTGAATTAAAATATAATTGAATTAAAATATAATTGAATTAAAATATAATTGAATTAAACTATAGTTTAATTAAAATATAATTTAATTAAAATATAATTTAATTAAAATATAATTTAATTAAAATATAATTGAATTAAAATATAATTGAATTGAAATATAATTGAATTAATTTTTCCATTATAATTCCATAAAAAATTGAATGATTTTGAATATGTGGAGACTTAGATAGCTGGAAGTTGTTTCGTTAGGTGAGATTGGCGCCATCTTTCGAAAGTTTACCATAAGTGGTCAACAGGTTAATTGCATGATTTTTCATTGGATGAATAGACGGGTGAATGAATGAATGAATGAATGAATGGATGGGTGAATGAATGGGTGAATGAATGAATGAATGAATGAAGATATGAATGAATGAATGAATGGATGAATGATTGGATGAATGAATGAATGAAAGAATGAATGAATGAATAAATGAATGAATGAATGAATGAATGAATGAATGAAGATATGAATGAATGAATGAAGATATGAATGAAGGAATGAAGATATGAATGAATGAATGAATGAAGATATGAATGAATGAATGAATGAAGATATGAATGAATGAATGAAGATATGAATGAATAAATGAAGATATGAATGAATGAATAAAGATATGAATGAATGAATGAATGAATGAATGAATGAATGAATGAATGAATGAATGAATGAATGAATGAATGAATGAATGAATGAATGAATGAATGAATGAATGAATGAATGAATGAATGAATGAATGAATGAATGAATGAATGAAGGAATGAATGAATGAATGAATGAATGAATGAATGAATGAATGAATGAATGGATGAATGAATGAATGAATGAATGAATGGATGAATGAATGATTGGAAGGATGGATGGATGAATGAATGAATGAATAAATGAATGAATGAATGAATGAATGAATGAATAAATGAATGAATGAATGAATGAAGATATGAATGAATGAATGAATGGATGAATGATTGGATGGATGGATGTATGAATAAATGAATGAATGAATAAATGAACGAGTGAATGGATGGATGTATGAATGAATGAATGAATGAATGAATAAATAAATAAATAAATAAATAAATGAAAGGATGAACAAATGAATGAATAAATGAATGAATGAATGAATGAATAAATGAATAAATAAATAAAGTAATGAATGAATGAATGAATGAATGAATGAATGAATGAATGAATGAATGAATGAATAAATGAATGAATGAATGAATGAATGAATGAATGAATGAATGAATGAATGAATGAATGAATGAATGAATGAATGAATTAATTAATTAATTAATTAATGTATGGATGAATGAATGAATGAATGAATAAATAGCCAAATGAATAAATGAATGAATGGATGGATGGATGAATGAATGAATGAATGAATGAATGAATGGATGGATGAATGAATGAATAAATGAATGAATGAATGAATGAATGAATGAATGAATGAATGAATGAATGAATGGCTTGATGAACGAATGAATGAAGGAATGAATGAATGAATGGATGGATGAATGAATGAATGAAGGAATGAATGAAGGATTGAGTGAATGAAGGGATGAATGGATTAATGAATGAATGAAGGAATGAATGATTGAATGAATGGATGAAGGAATGAATGAATGACTGGATGGAAGTAAAATTTTGATAGCGCAGAGGTTGCATCTAAAGCTCTGCTTATGAATCTTCAAACTTTGTTCATATATTTTTGACAGCACAACTTCATGCTACTTCCCAAAGTCCACGGGGTTCATACCACTAAGAACATTCGTAGTTGTATTGAATGTGTGTGTGCCCATCTCTCATACCTTTGAAACTCTACGGGGTCAATGCCACTATAATACTATTTGTGTTTGTATTGTATTGTATTGTATTGTGGCCTCGAAACTCTACGGGGTTAATGCCACTATAAAAATATTCGTGTTTGTATTGTATTGTATTGTATTGTATTGTATTGTGGCCTCGAAACTCTACGGGGTTAATGCCACTATAAAAATATTCGTGTTTGTATTGTATTGTATTGTATTGTTTGAAACATTTTAAAACTAATCAATAACAAGAACCAACTTTGCTAGATGTTTGTAAACATTGAACCTACGTCGAATTTGTATAGCGCTTAAAAATCCGCTGTTTTTGTTTGTGAATTTTATTGGTTATGCATTGATGCATTATCACTACAGGAAACAACGCTTAACAGTCATTAGAGAAAAATCTTACTAGAGCATTCAAATGAAAGTTGAGTGTGATTCTCGAAATCCAAATTATTATTCACAATTAACTTGGTTTTTTTCATAATTCGTTATTATTATTTTTTTATTAGTATTTTTATTTATATTTATTCATTATTATTATTTATCTTTTTCAAAAAATATTATTTATTATTATTTTTTTTTTGAATTATGTTTCAATTATTGTTATTAATATTTATTATTTCGAGGAAGTTAAAATCAAGCTTGATTTATTCTCAATACGAATTTTTATTTTGACGAAAATAAACAAAACAAACGTGAAAATGTTTACAAAAACTATCAAAAACAAACATTGTTCACACGAACAATCCTCACACACGAACAATCCTCACACACGAACAATCCTCACACACGAACAATCCTCACACACGAACAATCCTCACACACGAACAATCCTCACACACGAACAATCCTCACACACGAACAATCCTCACACACGAACAATCCTCACACACGAACAATCCTCACACACGAACAATCCTCACACACGAACAATCCTCACACACGAACAATCCTCCCACACGAACAATCCGCACACACAAACAATTCAGTGAATCTGATCTTTTTCCTATGTTTATAGTTATTATTTTGATGATAATATTTTTTAAAATATTTTTTAAAATTACTGTTATCATTATTTTCGTTCATTTTTATCATTATTGTTTAAATTATGAAATTAAGGAAATTGAAAGCATAGAATAGAAAATAAAATAAAAATAATAAGAAGAATTATAATCATAATTATTTTTCTAACACAATTACTGCTACCACTACTACTACTACAACTACTACTAGTACTACTACTACTACTACTACTACTACTACTACTACTACTACTACTACTACTACTACTACTACTACTACTACTACTACTACTACTACTACTACTACTACTACTACTACTACTACTACTACTACTACTACTACTACTACTACTACTACTACTACTACTACTACTACTACTACTACTACTACTACTACTACTACTACTACTACTACTACTACTACTACTACTACTACTACTACTACTACTACTACTACTACTACTACTACTACTACTACTACTACTACTACTACTACTACTACTACTACTACTACTACTACTACTACTACTACTACTACTACTACTACTACTACTCATACTACTTCTTCCACTCTTATTAGCATCTTCGTTTTTTGTCTTTATTATTTACTATTTCAAAAATTCATCATCATTATTATTATTATGTATAATTTTATTGTTTATGTTCTGACGTCACAGCACAACAAACGACTTAGTCAACAAGCTGACTTGGAATTCAACTTTTAAACTCAATCTTCTAGGCTCTCTTGCAGGTTCGAAGAATAATTAAGTGGTTGCTTATATGTTAATTTCTGCATCATGGTTACTTTATGCAGCATGGTTAATTTATGCATCATGGTTAATTTATGCAGCATGGTTAATTTATGCATCATGGTTAATTTATGCAGCATGGTTAATTTATGCAGCATGGTTAATTTATGCAGCATGGTTAATTTATGCAGCATGGTTAATTTATGCAGCATGGTTACTTTATGCAGCATGGTTAATTTATGCATCATGGTTAATTTATGCAGCATGGTTAATTTATGCATCATGGTTAATTTATGCAGCATGGTTAATTTATGCAGCATGGTTAATTTATGCAGCATGGTTAATTTATGCAGCATGGTTAATTTATGCAGCATGGTTATATTATGCAGCATGGTTATTTTATGCAGCATGGTTAATTTATGCAGCATGGTTAATTTATGCAGCATGGTTAATTTATGCAGCATGGTTAATTTATGCAGCATGGTTAATTTATGCAGCATGGTTAATTTATGCAGCATGGTTAATTTATGCAGCATGGTTAATTTATGCATCATGGTTAATTTATGCATCATGGTTAATTTAGGCAGCATGGTTAATTTATGCAGCATGGTTAATTTATGCAGCATGGTTAATTTATGCAGCATGGTTAATTTATGCAGCATGGTTAATTTATGCAGCATGGTTAATTTATACAGCATGGTTAATTTATTGGTTCATAATCACTTCTTGTACTGTTTACCGGTTGCTCAAAGGTCTAACTTCAAGTTAAGCTGGCTTGTAGCAAATATCCTCACCACTGGTCAACCAGCTTACTTACATGATCTTCTTTCCGTTCGACACCCACATGAATCACTTAGATCCTCTCAATCCGGCCCCCTGTTGCATCAGCCAGTTTCCTATAACCTCTTCACACATCGCTCTTTTTCCCTTACTGCCCCTAACCTATGGAACTCTCTTCCACACAACCTCCGCTCGTCAACCTCGTTGTTAAACTTTCGTAAACTACTAAAAACTCACCTTTACCAAGACCTTTCTCTAACTTAATCCTTGATTGATCTAAGCGCCTCTGAGGCACTCTAGTTAGCGAACTGTGCGCTATAAAATTTTTAGAATTCATACTATTATTTTTAATATAATTTTCATAAAAAACTAAACTAATATAATAATTGCTTTTATAACTTGTGAACTACTGATAAAGATGAAAGTTATTCACATTATTTTGTGATCTTTTTTCTACTTTTCTTAGGTCACGTGGAGCGGAAAGAGAAGTAGGAAATAGGTTGTTGAAATCTCGGTCAAGGTAGCTTATTTAAAGCTCAACCATTGATGGATCCAACGGATCAAAACTACGAAAAGATTTGAAAAAGAAGAGGAAGAAGAAGAAGAAGAAGAAGAAGAAGAAGAAGAAGAAGAAGAAGAAGAAGAAGAAAAGGAAGAAAAAGAAAAAGAAAAAGAAGGAGAAGAAGAAGAAGAAAAAAAAGAAGAAGAAGAAGAAGAAGAAGAAGAAGAAAAAGAAGAAGAAGGAGAAGAAGAAAAAGAAGAAAAAAAGCTAAATAAATAAAAAGAAATAAAAAATAGAAGAAAAATAAATATAAAAAAAAGAAGGAGGAATAGGAAAAAGATGAAAGTGACGACGACAGAAAATGGAGGAAAAAGCGGAAAAAGGTCAAAAGAGGTGAGCGCTCCATCAATGATATCAAATTTCGGCTGGAATAGAAAATTTTTTGTTTTTTATGTGTGTTTGCAAAGAGATCAAAGGATTAAGAAGGATACTAAAGAGGATGTTGATTGGTTATGAGGGGTTTTATGGCTGAGATACACCTCTTTTCACTCATCCATCCCTCATCCATCTCTCATCCATCCCTCATCCATCTCTCATCCATCCATCATCCATCCCTCATCCATCCCTCATCCATCCCTCATCCATCCCTCATCCATCCCTCATCCATACTCCATCTATCCTTCATCCATCCCTCATCCATCCCTCATCCATCTTTCTTTCATCTCTCATCCTTTCTTCATCCATTCCTCATCCATACTCCATCTATCCTCCATCCATCTCTCATCCATCCCTCATCCCTCCCTCATCCATCTTTCATCCATCCCTCATCCATCCCTCATCCATCCCTCATCCATCCCTCATCCATCCCTCATCCATCTCTCATCCATCCCTCATCCATCCCTCATCCATCCCTCATCCATCCCTCATCCATCCCTCATCCATCCCTCATCCATCCCTCATCCATCCCTCATCCATCCCTCATCCATCCCTCATCCATCCCTCATCCATCCCTCATCCATCCCTCATCCATCCCTCATCCATCCCTCATCCATCCCTCATCCATCCCTCATCCATCCCTCATCCATCCCTCATCCATCCCTCATCCATCCCTCATCCATCCCTCATCCATCCCTCATCCATCCCTCATCCATCCCTCATCCATTCTTTATCCATCCCTTATCCATCTTTCATCCATCCCTCATTCATCCTTCATCCATCTCTCATCCATCCTTTATTCATATTTCGTCCATTCCTCATCCACCCTTTTTCCATTTCTCATCCATCCCTCATCCATCCCTCATCCAGCCTTCATCCATCCCTCATCCATTCCTCATCCATTCTCAATCCATCCCTCATCCATCCTTCATCCATCCTTCATCCATCCTTCATCCATCCTTCATCCATCCTTCATCCATCCTTCATCCATCCCTCATCCATCCCTCATCCATCCCTCATCCATCCCTCATCCATCCCTCATCCATCCTTCATCCATCCTTCATCCATCCTTCATCCATCTTTCATCCATCCTTCATCCATCCTTCATCCATTCCTCATCCCCCCCTCATCCATCCCTCATCCATTCCTCATCCATCCCTCATCTATCCATCTCTCATTCAAACGCATTCAAACACATGCAAAACACTTCTATCCAATTCTTCAACACTACCTTTTTCACTCAAACCCATATACCACTCCATCCATCTTCATCTATCTCTCATACAACCCATTCATCTCTACATCCATCCATCCATCCATCCATCCATCTCTCCATCCATCTATCCATCCATCCATCCATCCGTTCAATCATCTATCCACCCATCCATCTATCCATTCATCCATCCACCCATCTATTCAATCATCTAATCACCCATTCATCCATCCATCCATCCATCCATCTATTCAATCATCTATTCACCCATCCATCCATCCATCCATCAATCCATCCAACCATCTATTCCTTTTTCCATCTATTCCTCCATCCATTCATCCAACCATACATCCATCCATCCATCCATCCATCCATCCATTCATCCATTCATCTACCTATCCATCCATTTTTTTATCTATCCATCCATCCATCCATTTATCCAACCATCTATCTATCTATCCATCTACCAATTCATTTATCCATCCATCCATCAATCCATCAATCCATCCATTCATCCATTCATCTACTCAACCATCCATCCGTCCATTCACTCATCTACCCGTTCAATCATTTATCCATTCATTCATTCATCCTTTCTTTCATCCGTCCATTCATCCGTCCATTCATCCATCCATCTATTTCTCATCCATCTCGTATACCACCCATCCATCCTTCCATCCCTTTTTTTTATTTTTCAAAACTACCCAACCACTCATCATCTTTTTTTATAACTTCACCCAACAAACCACATAATCATCCATTCATCCATCCGCCCATTCATGCATTCATGCATTCATCCATTCACCCATTCATGCATCCA
>OX387261.1:4003254-4010754 GCA_947562095.1 Branchellion lobata | reverse complement strand
ACCATTCCCATCCAACCATCCCCATCCAACCATCCCCATCCAACCATCCCCATCCAACCATCCCCATCCAACCATCCCCATCCAACCATCCCCATCCAACCATCCCCATCCAACCATCCCCATCCAGCCATCCCCCATCTAACCATCCCCATCCAACCATCCCCATCCAACCATCCCCATCCAACCATCCCCATCCAACCATCTCCCATACAACCATCCCCCATCCAACCATCTCTCATCCAACCATCCCCCATCCAACCATCCCCCATCCAACCATCCCCATCCAACCATCCCCATTCAACCATCCCCCATCCAACCATCCCCCATCCAACCATCTCCCATCCAACCATCCCCATCCAACCATCCCCCATCCAACCATCTTCCATCCATCCATCCCCATCCAACCATCCCCATCCAACCATCCCCCATCCAACCATCCCCCATCCAACCATCTCCCATCCAACCATCTCCCATCCAACCATCTCCCATACAACCACCCCCACTCATACATTTTCCTCTAGTTAACACACCTTCTCCCACTCTAGAGGTTCTTCTAAGCACCAAACAACCGTTTGATGAAGAGGAAGAAGAGGATGGAGTGAGATGGGGGAAGATGAAGAGGAGGAGGAGGAGGAGGATGGATGAGTTACTGAAGAAGATGGAGGAAAAGAAAGAGGTGGAGGAGTTGAAGGGGAAACTAAATTATAAGGAAGAAAAGTTGGAAGAACAGGTGTGGCGTGGTGTGGCGTGGTGTGGTGTGGTGTGGTGTGGTGTGGTGTGGTGTGGTGTGGTGTGGTGTGGTGTGGTGTGGTGTGGTGTGGTGTGGTGTGGTGTGGTGTGGTGTGGTGTGGTATGGTGTGGTGGGGTGGGGTGTGGTTTGGTGTGGTGTGGTGTGGTGTGGTGTGGTGTGGTGTGGTGTGGTGTGATGTGGTGTGGTGTGGTGTGGTTTGGTGTGGTGGGTTGTAGTGTGGTGTGGTGTGGTGTATTGTGGTGTGGTGTGGTATGGTGTGGTTGGGTGGGGTGTGGTGTGGTGTGGTATGGTGTGGTGTGGTGTGGTGTGGTGTGATGTGGTATGGTGTGGTGTGGTGTGGTGTGGTGTGGTTTGGTGTGGTGTGGTGTGGTGTGGTGTGGTTTGGTGTGGTGTTGTGTGGTGTGGTGTGGTGTGGTGTGGTGTGGTATGGTGTGGTGGGGTCGGGTGTGGTGTGGTGTGGTGTGGTGTGGTGTGATGTGGTGTGGTTTGGTGTGGTGTGGTGTGGTGTTGTTTGGTGTGGTGTGGTTTGGTGTGGTGTGGTGTGGTTTGGTGTGGTGTGGTGTGGTTTGGTATGGTGTGGTGTGGTTTGGTGTGGTGTGGTGTGGTCTGGTGTGGTGTGGTGTGGTGTAGTGTGGAGTGGTGTGGTGTGGTGTGGTGTGGTGTATTGTGGTGTGGTGTGGTGTGGTGTGGTGTGGTGTGGTGTGGTATGGTGTGGTGTGGTGGGGTGGGGTGTGGTGTGATATGGTATGCTGTGGTGGTGTGTGGTGTGTTGTGGTGTGGTGTGGTGTGGTATGGTGTGGTGTGGTGTGGTGTGGTGTGGTGTGGTATGGTGTGGTGTGGTTTGGTGTGGTGTGGTGTGGTGTGGTGTGGTGGGGTGAGGTGGGGTGCGGTGTGGTGTGGTGTGGTGTTGTGTGGTGTGCTGTGGTGTGGTGTGGTGTGGTATGGTGTGGTGTGGTGTGGTGTGGTATGGTGTGGTGTGGTGTGGTGTGGTATGGTGTGGTGTGGTGTGGTGTGGTATGGTGTGGTGTGGTGTGGTGTGGTATGGTGTGGTGTGGTGTGGTGTGGTATGGTGTGGTGTGGTGTGGTGTGGTATGGTGTGGTGTGGTGTGGTGTGGTATGGTGTGGTGTGGTGTGGTGTGGTATGGTGTGGTGTGGTGTGGTGTGGTATGGTGTGGTGTGGTGTGGTGTGGTATGGTGTGGTGTGGTATGGTGTGGTGTGGTGTGGTGTGGTATGGTGTGGTGTGGTGTGGTGTGGTATGGTGTGTTGTGGTGTGGTGTGGTATGGTGTGGTGTGGTGTGGTGTGGTATGGTGTGGTGGGGTGGGGTGTGGTGTGGTGTGGTGTGGTGTGGTGTGTTGTGGTGTGGTGTGGTATGGTGTGGTGTGTTGTGGTGGTGTGTGGTGTGGTTTGGTGTGGTGTGGTATGGTGTGGTGTGGTGTGTTGTGGTGGTGTGTGGTTTGGTGTGGTGTGGTGTGGTTTGGTGTGGTGTGGTGTGGTTTGGTATGGTGTGGTGTGGTTTGGTGTGGTGTGGTGTGGTCTGGTGTGGTGTGGTGTGGTGTAGTGTGGAGTGGTGTGGTGTGGTGTGGTGTGGTGTATTGTGGTGTGGTGTGGTGTGGTGTGGTGTGGTGTGGTGTGGTATGGTGTGGTGTGGTGGGGTGGGGTGTGGTGTGATATGGTATGCTGTGGTGGTGTGTGGTGTGTTGTGGTGTGGTGTGGTGTGGTATGGTGTGGTGTGGTGTGGTGTGGTGTGGTGTGGTATGGTGTGGTGTGGTTTGGTGTGGTGTGGTGTGGTGTGGTGTGGTGGGGTGAGGTGGGGTGCGGTGTGGTGTGGTGTGGTGTTGTGTGGTGTGCTGTGGTGTGGTGTGGTGTGGTATGGTGTGGTGTGGTGTGGTGTGGTATGGTGTGGTGTGGTGTGGTGTGGTATGGTGTGGTGTGGTGTGGTGTGGTATGGTGTGGTGTGGTGTGGTGTGGTATGGTGTGGTGTGGTGTGGTGTGGTATGGTGTGGTGTGGTGTGGTGTGGTATGGTGTGGTGTGGTGTGGTGTGGTATGGTGTGGTGTGGTGTGGTGTGGTATGGTGTGGTGTGGTGTGGTGTGGTATGGTGTGGTGTGGTGTGGTGTGGTATGGTGTGGTGTGGTATGGTGTGGTGTGGTGTGGTGTGGTATGGTGTGGTGTGGTGTGGTGTGGTATGGTGTGTTGTGGTGTGGTGTGGTATGGTGTGGTGTGGTGTGGTGTGGTATGGTGTGGTGGGGTGGGGTGTGGTGTGGTGTGGTGTGGTGTGGTGTGTTGTGGTGTGGTGTGGTATGGTGTGGTGTGTTGTGGTGGTGTGTGGTGTGGTTTGGTGTGGTGTGGTATGGTGTGGTGTGGTGTGTTGTGGTGGTGTGTGGTTTGGTGTGGTGTGGTGTGGTTTGGTGTGGTGTGGTGTGGTTTGGTATGGTGTGGTGTGGTTTGGTGTGGTGTGGTGTGGTCTGGTGTGGTGTGGTGTGGTGTAGTGTGGAGTGGTGTGGTGTGGTGTGGTGTGGTGTATTGTGGTGTGGTGTGGTGTGGTGTGGTGTGGTGTGGTGTGGTATGGTGTGGTGTGGTGGGGTGGGGTGTGGTGTGATATGGTATGCTGTGGTGGTGTGTGGTGTGTTGTGGTGTGGTGTGGTGTGGTATGGTGTGGTGTGGTGTGGTGTGGTGTGGTGTGGTATGGTGTGGTGTGGTTTGGTGTGGTGTGGTGTGGTGTGGTGTGGTGGGGTGAGGTGGGGTGCGGTGTGGTGTGGTGTGGTGTTGTGTGGTGTGCTGTGGTGTGGTGTGGTGTGGTATGGTGTGGTGTGGTGTGGTGTGGTATGGTGTGGTGTGGTGTGGTGTGGTATGGTGTGGTGTGGTGTGGTGTGGTATGGTGTGGTGTGGTGTGGTGTGGTATGGTGTGGTGTGGTGTGGTGTGGTATGGTGTGGTGTGGTGTGGTGTGGTATGGTGTGGTGTGGTGTGGTGTGGTATGGTGTGGTGTGGTGTGGTGTGGTATGGTGTGGTGTGGTGTGGTGTGGTATGGTGTGGTGTGGTGTGGTGTGGTATGGTGTGGTGTGGTATGGTGTGGTGTGGTGTGGTGTGGTATGGTGTGGTGTGGTGTGGTGTGGTATGGTGTGTTGTGGTGTGGTGTGGTATGGTGTGGTGTGGTGTGGTGTGGTATGGTGTGGTGGGGTGGGGTGTGGTGTGGTGTGGTGTGGTGTGGTGTGTTGTGGTGTGGTGTGGTATGGTGTGGTGTGTTGTGGTGGTGTGTGGTGTGGTTTGGTGTGGTGTGGTATGGTGTGGTGTGGTGTGTTGTTGTGGGTGTGTAGACATTCCTCTTCCTTCTCACAAGCATAACATCAGAAGTCTTCAAATTACCCTCCTTCAAATTCAACTCCACCTTCACTACTCACCTTATATGTTTTCTTTTACCTTTTTTCACCCTTTCTCTTTTTTTTACTCTCCTTCTCCAAAAGATTACTATCTTCTGTTTCATTTTTTCTTTTCCTTTTTCATCTTCCACATCCTTCCATCCCCTCCAGGTGAGGCGCTTGCAAAGAGAGAGAATGATGAGGGAGCGGAGGAAGAGAGACGTGGAGTTGTTGAGAGTGGTTGCAGATCGGCATCATCGTAAGTTGAGGAGTGCCCATCGTAAGGAGCTGCAAGAGGTGTTGATTGTTGTTGCATGTTGGTGAATATTGTTGCATGTTGTTGCAGTTTGTTGTTGTATGTAGTTGAACGTTATTGAATGTTGTTGTTGTTGTTTTATGGTATTCCATGTTGTTGTTGTATGTTGTTGTATGTTGTTGTTGTTGTATGTTGTTGCATGTTGTTGTTGTATGTTGTTGTTGTATGTTTTTGTTGTATGTTGTTGTATGTTGTTGTATGTTTTTGTTGTATGTTGTTGTATGTTGTTGTTGTATGTTGTATGTTGCTGAAAATATGTTTGTATGAGTGGTTTTCACCATAAACTCATTTCCATTCAAACCAACTTTTTTCCACCCTTATCAGAAACATTTTTATCCCATTTCAAAAATAACTGACTTTTCTAACCCCCCTCCCTCCCCCCCCCCATCTCAACCTATCCTTCATCCTCCAAAATCACCCATCAACCCATCCTCAATTCATCCTCCAACCACCCTCACCATGTACAACATCAAAGGCTGAAAACCTTACATACACCACCCCACCATACAACCCCCCAAAACCCCCTTCAAAATTACTATTTCTTGAGTTTTTCAGTCTAGTTCTAAAACACACCCCAACCACCTCAAACACCCCAACAACCTCAAACACCCCAACAACCTCAAACACCCCAACAACTTCAAACACCCCAACAACCTCAAACACCCCAACAACCTCAAAGACCCCAACAACCTCAAACACCCCAACAACCTCAAACACCCCAACAACCTCAAACACCCCAACAACCTCAAACACCCCAACAACCTCAAACACCCAAACCAATCGACGACACTTCTTAAACCATAAACCAAAAACACCAAAACTACATCATAAACCAAAAACACTAAAACTACACCATGAAACATCCAACCTCCCCAAAAAGCTCAAAAGACCAAATAATTTCCGATACATTCTCACTTTTATAAAACTCCTTCGAAACACCCTCAAAACACCCTCAAAACACCCTCAAAACACCCTCAAAACACCCTCAAAACATCTTCAAAACACCCTCAAAACACCCTTAAAACGCCCTCAAAACACCCTCAAAACACCCTCAAAACACCCTTAAAACACCCTTGAAACACCCTCAAAACACCCTTAAAACACCCTTAAAACACCCTTAAAACACCCTCAAAACACCCTTAAAACACCCTTAAAACACCCTCAAAACACCCTCAAAACACCCTCAAAACACCCTTAAAACACCCTCAAAACACCCTCAAAACACCCTCAAAACACCCTTAAAAACCCCCTTCAAACTCCACTGAAACACCACCAAACTTTTCAAAAGTATTATCTTCCAGTTGAAAGATCGCCAGACACAAGACAGGAACAGACTGAGAAATATTGTCTCCCACCACAACACCAACATCCAAAAGAAGTACCCTCATTATGTGGCCGACAGTGATTCGGTAGCTGGTGTGGTTGTGGTGGTGGTGGTGGTGGTGGTGGTGGAAGTGGTGGTGGTGGGATCGTGGTGGTGGTAGTGGTGGTGGTGGTGGTGGTGGTGGTGGTGGTGGTGGTTGTGGTGTGGGTGTGGTTGTGGTGGTGTGCTTGTGATGGGAGTTTGGGTGTGGTGGTGGTGTGGTTGTGGTGGTGGTGTGGGTGTGGTTGTGGTGGTGGTAGTGGTAGTGGTGTGGTTGGGGTGGTGGTGGTGGCACGAGTGTGGTGGCGTGGGTGTGGTGGTGTTGGTGTGGGTGTGGTGGTGGTGTTGTGCTTGTGATGGGAGTGTGGGTGTGGTGGTGGTGTGGCTGTTGTGATGATGTGGTTGTGATGGTGGTGTGGTTGTAGTGATGGTGTGGTAGTGTGGTTGTACTGGGGTATAATTGTTGTGATGGTGTGGTTGTGGTGGTAGGGTGGTTGTGGTGGGAATGTGATTGTAGTGGTGGTGTGATTGTGGTGGCGATGTGGTTGTGATGATGGTGTAGGTGTGGTGATGTTGGTGTGGTTGTGATGATGGTGTGGTTGTGATGATGGTGTGGTTGTGATGATGGTGTAGTTGTGGTGATGGTGTAGTTTTAGTGGTAGTGTGGTGGATCTGTAGTTGTGAGGATGGTGTGGTTTTACGAGAGTTTGGTTATAGTGGTGGTGTGGTTGTGGTGGTGGTGTGGTTTTACTGGTGGTGGTGTGGTTGTGGGGGTGATGTGGTTATGGTGGTGGTTGTGGCTTAGTTGTGGTGTGGTAGTAATGGTGTGGTAGTAGTGGTGTAGTATTTGTGGTGGTATGGTGGTAGTAGGGTGGTAGTAGTGGTGTGGTGGTCGTTGTGGTGTTGTGGCTTTGGTAGAAGTGTGGTTGTGATAGTGGTGTGCATATGATAGTGGTAAGGATGTTATGGTGATATAGTGGTGTGTTGATAGTAGTTGTGTGGTGGTAGTGGTGGTGTGGTGGCCTGTGGCGGTTTCAGTGGTTTTGGTTTTCCATCCTTCCTTATTTTCCCTCTTCCATCCCTTTCCATCCCTCTCTATCCCTCTCCATTCTTTTCTATCCCTTTCCATCCATCTTCAGCCATCTTCATCCATCTCCATCTTCCACCCTCTTTCTTCCTTCATTCTTACTCCTCCATCTATCTTCCTTCATCCCACCTCCTCCTTCTAAGAGCCGACCTTGTTTTTCCACCTTTTTGTAATCATTCATTTTTAAAATTATTTTCTCAAACTTCTTCCGTCTCTGAAAACACATTCACTCCTACATTTTCAGTAAGTCTTAAACCCCCAAACACCTCAACTCACACATTTTTTGGACTCCAAACCCCTTAAACCCCCAAACCCCCTAAACCCCCGAAGCCCTAAACCCCCAAACCCCCTAAACCTCCAAAGCCCCTAAACCCCCAGATCCCCAAACCCCCAAACCCCCA
Source organism: Branchellion lobata (assembly GCA_947562095.1). NCBI lineage: Eukaryota > Metazoa > Annelida > Clitellata > Hirudinida > Piscicolidae > Branchellion > Branchellion lobata. Next base: position 4,003,478 of record OX387261.1, on the reverse strand, counting down.
AACCCCCAAATCCCCAAACCCCCAAACCCCCAAACCCCCAAACACTCAAATGCCTTTTTCTTCTTCTTCCTTCTCAGGGCTTGAACAAGGCCACCATACGTCAGAGCATTGAAAGAGGCTTGCAAGACAGGCGAGCAAGCCACGTCTTTCACGACATGATTGACAGGTATGGCCGACCAATCAGATGCGAGACGCTAGAAAGTGAAGTTACTGGCTCCAAAACC
>OX387261.1:3988254-4000754 GCA_947562095.1 Branchellion lobata | reverse complement strand
TGGATGGATAGATGGATGGATGAATTGATGAACGGATGGATAGATGGATATATGGATAGATGGATGGAAAGAAAGTTGGATGGATGGATGGATGGATGGATGGATGGATGAATGGATGGATGGATGGATGAATAGAAGAATGGATGGATGGATGGATGGATTGATGGATGGATGGATGTATGGTTGGATGAATTGATGGAAGAATAGATGGATGGCTGGATGGATGGGGGGATGGATGAACTTATGAACGGATGATTGAATGGATAGATGGATGGATTGATGGGTGAGTGGATGGATGGATGGAAGGAATGGTGATTGAAAAGAGTGGATATGCAGATGGATAACGAAAGATCCGAGATTTATCCAAATATTCATCTCTTATCCAATCATTGTCTTTTCCAAACATCCTTCCAATCAAACGTGTCTACATGCATTCATGAATCCATGCATCCATGCATTCCATGAATCCATGCATCCCCTCAATCCATTAATCCATGTATCCATGCATTCATCCAGTCCATTCATCCATGCATCCATTCATCCATGCATCCATCTATCCATGCATCCATTCATCCATGCATCCATCCATCCATGCATCCATCCATCCATGTATCCATTCATCCATTCATCCATTCATCCATGCATCCTTTCATCCATGCAACCACGAATCCATGCATGCATGCACTCATTCATGCATGCACGCAGAAGGTGAAAAGAGATTCAGGACGGTGTTGCACATTCCCAGGCTGACACAAGATGCCAAGGAGTGGACGAGAGCTGCTAAGGAGAAACAAGGAGGAGGGGAATGAGGGGGAGGAAGAAGAAGACGAGGAGGATAGGAAAGGGAGGAGAGATCGAAAAAGAAAGAAATTGTAAAAAGAGAAGGGAGAAGAGGAAGAGAAAGAGGGAGAGGAGGAGGAGGAGGAAGAAGAAGGTTGTTTACCAATCAATTTTTATACTTTTGAGACATCAGATTTTTTTACAATTCATTTCTTCAACAATTGAAACTTCATTTTAGTTTTTGCGAATAAAACGTTCAGACAATCGCTCTTCAAAGAGTAGTTTTAATCCTTCTGGTTATTTGAGTGGCCTCGAAACTCTACGGGGTCAATGCCACTATAATAATATTCCTGTTTGTATTGTATTGTACTGTATTGTATTGTATTGTATTGTATTGTATTGTATAGTATTGTATTGTATTGTATTGTATTGTATTGTATTGTTTGGTATTGGAATGTATTGTATTGTTTTGTATTGTATTGTATTGTATTGTATTGTATTGTATTGTATTGTATTGTATTGTATTGTATTGTATTGTATTGTTTCGTATTGTATTGTATTGTATTGTATTGTATTGTATTGTATTGTATTGTTTTGTATTGTATTGTATTGTATTGTATTGTATTGTATTGTATTGTATTGTATTGTATTGTTTTGTATTGTAATGTATTGTATTGTATTGTATTGTATTGTTTTGTATTGTAATGTATTGTATTGTTTTGTATTGTATTGTTTTGTATAGTATAGTATTGTATTGTATTGTATTGGGTGAAATGGGGGTGGTGTTGGTTGAAGTGGGATGGTGTTGGGTGGAATGGGGATGGTGTTGGGTGGGGTGGGGGTGGTGCTGGGTGGGATAGGGGTAGTTCTGGGGTGGGATGGGGGTGGTGTTGGGGTGACGGAAGTGGAGGTGTTGGTGATTGGAGTGGGCGGATGGTGTTGGCGACAACCACGTGACACAATAAACTTTTTTTCTTTTCCATTTTTCCTTTTTTCTTCTTTTTTTTGTTTTATTCAAAACTTCTTTTTTTAATGTTCATTGTTATTTTTTTTTCTTCCATGCTTCTATCTACTCAATTCTATTCATGCATTCACTCATCTCTCCATCAATCTATCTATCTATTCTTTCACCCATTAATCTCACCCATCCATCCATTCATTCATCCATTCATCCATCCATTCGTCCATCCAGTCAACCATCCATTCATCCATCCATTCATCCATTCTTCTATCCATTCATATACCCCTCCATCCATCCTTCTATCTATCTATTCATTCATCCATCCATCCATCAATTCATTCATATATTTTTCCATCTATCCACCCATTCATTAATCCATCCACCCATTATCTATCTCTTCATCTACCCCTCCATCCATCCATCCATCCATCTATCCATTTATCCATCCATCCATCTATCTATTCATTCATCTTTCTATCTATCCACCCATTCTTCCATCTATCCATCCATCCCTTTATTCATCCATCCATCCATCTATCTATTCAATCATCTTTCTATCTATCCACCCATTCTTTCATCTATCCATCCATCCCTTTATTCATCCATCCATCCATCTATCCATTCATTCATCCATTTATCCAACCATTCATTCATCCATCCATCCATTCATCCATCCACCCATTCATTAATCCATCCATCCATCTATTCATCCATCCATCCATCCATCTATTCATCCACCCATCCATCCATCAAATCCAATCTAATTTATTTTCAAATCGAAATTTATGGATTTTTTTTCAAAAAAACGTAAAAACATTTTTTTAAAAGTTAAAATAAAAATCCGAGTTATAAAATATTTTAAAAGTGAAAAAATGTCGAAACGATTATTAAATTATGATTAATTATGGTAATTAATATTTAATTAATAATTATAATAATTAATATATAATTCATAATTATGTCAATACTCTATTCATAATTATAATAATTATTATTTACTTCATAATTATGGTAATCGACATTTCGTTCATAATTATTCATAATTAATTCACCATTGAATGTTGACGATGAATGGTATATTTTCAAAGCCTCAAATGACAAAACGCAAGTGTTTTTCATTTCATCTTTTAATGAACAAATAACTTTTAAAAGTGAATTTTTCTCACACAAAAAATGAAGCTTCTAAGTAACATGCACTCGAGTGCGTGCAAACAATTTTTCAAATTTAAAAATAGTTTTTCAAATTTAAAAATAGTTTTTTTTAATTGAAAAATAGTTTTTTTTAATTTAAAAATAGTTTTTTTAATTTAAAAATAGTTTTTTTAATTTAAAGAATTTTTTTTTTAATTTAAATTTTTTTCTCTAATTTAAAGAATATTAATTGATAAAATAAATCAAAAAAATTAAAATGAAAATTAAATGTTTTTTCTAAATTTCAAACTAACTACAAAAATAAAAATTTTTTTTTGAAATAACTGGAAAAAGTTGAAAATAACATTTTGGTGTTTTTCTTCTTGTTATCTACGTTCACTTTTCAACCTACTACTTCTTACCCCTCCTTTTTCCATCTCTTCCATATCTCCTGCATCCTTCTTTTCTTCCTTCTGTCATTCTTCTTTCACTCTCCTTCTTCACCATCCTCCCATCCTCACTCCTTCTTCACCATCCTCCCATCCTCACTTCTTCTTATTCCCATCCTCCCATCCTCAATCCTTCTTATCACCATCCTCCCATTCTCACTCCTTCTTATCACCATCCTTCCATCCTCATTCCTTTTTATCACCATCCTCCCATCCTCATTCTTTCTTATCACCATCCTCCCATCCTCTTTCCTTCTTATCTTCATCCTCCTATCCTCCCTCCTTCTTATCACCATCCTCTCATCCTCACTCCTTTTTATCACCATCTTCCCATCCTCAATCCTTTTTATCATCATCCTCCCATCCTCATTCCTTCATATCATCATCCTCCCATCCTCACTCCTTATCATCATCCTCCCATCCTCACTCCTCCTTATCACCATCTTCCTATCCTTATGCCTTCTTATCACCATCTTCCCATTCTTATTCCTTTTTATCACCATAGTTCCATCTTCATTCGTCTTCTCCATCATCCTCCCAGTCTGATGGTTTTTCTTCAACGTATCTTTTTTCTTCCATCCATCCAACTCACTACTCATCCATTCATCCAACCATCCGTTTTTACATTTATCCATCTTTTTATCCTTTTTTCCATCCTTCCATCTATTATTCCATCCTTCTTTTTATCCATCCTATCATCCATCTTTTCATCCGTCCTTCCATTCATCCTTCCATCCATCCTTCCATCCATCCTTCCATCCATCCTTCCATCCATCCTTCCATCCATCCTTCCATTCATCCTTCCATCCATCCTTCCATCCATCCTTCCATCCATCCTTCCATCCATCCTTCCATCCATCCTTCCATCCATCCTTCCATCCATCCTTCCATCCATCCTTCCATCCATCCTTCCATCCATCCTTCCATCCATCCTTCCATCCATCCTTCCATCCATCCTTCCATCCATCCTTCCATCCATCCTTCCATCCATCCTTCCATCCATCCTTCCATCCATCCTTCCATCCATCCTTCCATCCATCCTTCCATCCATCCTTCCATCCATCCTTCCATCCATCCTTCCATCCATCCTTCCATCCATCCTTCCATCCATCCTTCCATCCATCCTTCCATCCATCCTTCCATCCATCCTTCCATCCATACTTACATCCATCCTTCCATCCATCCTTCCATTTATGCATCCATCCATCCTTCCATCCATCCTTCCATCCATCCTTCCATCCATCCTTCCATTCTTTCGTCCATATTTTTACTAGATGCCTCAAATTCCTTTCTGCTCTTCAGTAAATGAGTTTTCCCAAAGACCTGTCGCTCATTTGCATTAGCTTGTTCCTTTGTTCTTCTTTGTTGCTCTTGTTGTTACTCCTGTTCTCTTTGTTGCTCCTGTTGTTACTCCTGTTCTTTTTGTTGCTTCTGTTGTTACTCCTGTTCTCTTTGTTGCTCCTGTTGTTACTCTTCTCTCCTCCTTTTCCACCCACACAACTCCCACTCGCAACAAACACACCCCCACCACGCCTCCCTCCCCCGTTACAATTCATGTTATCATTTCCATGACTAGAGCTTTTGGAAGCATTATCATCACTACTCATATCACCACTATCCCTATACTTACAACTTCCACCATCATTATTCTTCCTGCCACTATTACAGCTATAATTTCTTCCACCATAAGTATAATTTTGATCATCATTATAACAACTCCTTCCTCCATCATAACTCCTCCCACCATCATAACTCCTCCCACCATCATAACTCCTCCCACCATCATAACTCCTCCCACCATCATAACTCCTCCCACCATCATAAGTCCTCCCACCATCATAACTCCTCCCACCATCATAACTCCTCCCACCATCATAACTCCTCCCACCATCATAACTCCTCCCACCATCATAACTCCTCCCACCATCATAACTCTTCCCACCATCATAACTCATCCCACCATCATAAGTCCTCCTACCATCATAACTCCTCCCACCATCATAACTCCTCCCACCATCATAACTCCTCCCACCATCATAACTCCTATTATTACAAGTACGATTCCTCTTCTCGTTGAGATACCTCGAAATGAACAGATCCTCATCAAGACTTGAAGATTTTCCCGCTTTTTTCCTCTGCACTGCCCTCGCCTCTCTGTCCCTTAAGAAAACGTCATCGTCCAATGGGCCATCTATGGAGTCTGGAGAAGAAGGCACATCTTCGTAGTCTTCCTCATCGCTCCCTTCAGAGTACACTGTGCTCAGTCTGGGCCTGTACCTGGTTGGGTGAAGCGGTTATTTCGTTATTGTTATAATACAATACGATAAATTATCATATAATACAATACAATACAATATCATATAATGCAATACAAAATAATACAATACAATACAATATCATATAATGCAATACAATACAATATCATATAATACACTACAATACAAAATCATATAATACAATACAATATCATATTATACAATACAATACAATATCATATAATACAATACAATAAAATATCATATAATACAACACAATATAATACAATGCAATACAATACAATACAATACAATACAATACAACGCAGTACAATACAATACAATACAATACAACACGATACAATACAACACAATACAATACAATACAACACAATACAATACAATACAATACAATACAATAAAGTATAACACAATACAATACAATACAATACAATACAATACAACACAATACAAAACAACACAATACAATACAATACAACACAATACAACACAATACAATACAATACAATACAATACAATACAACACAATACAATACAATACAATACAATACAATAAAATATAATACAATACATTACAATGCAATACAATACAATACGAGTATTCTTATAGTGGCATTAACCCGTCAAGCCAGTATCTTTTATCTTCTAATCAACAAATTACCAGTCTTCAACGTTGTTATTATTGAAATTGGATTTAATTAGTGAATATCTATGAATTGATTAGTGAATATCTATGAATTGATTAGTGAATATCTATGAATTGATTAGTGAATATCTATGAATTGATTAGTGAATATCTATGAATTGATTAGTGAATATCTATGAATTGATTAGTGAATATCTATGAATTGATTAGTGAATATCTATGAATTTATTAGTGAATATCTATGAATTTATTAGTGAATATCTATGAATTTATTAATGAATATCTATGAATTGATTAGTGAATATCTATGAATTGATTAGTGAGTATCTATGAATTGATTAGTGAGTATCTAGGAATTGATTAGTGAATATGTATAAATTGATTAGTGAATATCTATGAATTGCTTAGTGAATATCTATGAATTGATTAGTGAATATCTATGAATCGATTAGTGAATATCTATGAATTGATTAGTGAATATCTATGAATTGATTAGTGAATATTTATGAATTGATTAGTGAATATCTATGAATTGATTAGTGAATATCTATGAATTGATTAGTGAATATCTATGAATTGATTAGTGAGTATCTATGAATTGATTAGTGAATATCTATGAATTGATTAGTGAATATCTATGAATTGATTAGTGAATATCTATGAATTGATTAGTGAATATCTATGAATTGATTAGTGAGTATCTATGAATTGATTAGTGAATATCTATGAATTGATTAGTGAATATCTATGAATTGATTAGTGAATATATATGAATTGATTAGTGAATATCTATAAATTGCTTAGTGAATATCTATGAATTGATTAGTGAATATCTATGAATTGCTTAGTGAATATCTATGAATTTATTAGTGAATATCAATGAATTGATTAGTGAATATCTATGAATTGATTAGTGAATATCTATGAATTGATTAGTGAATATCTATGAATTGATTAGTGAATATCTATGAATTGATTAGTGAATATCTATGAATTGATTAGTGAATATCTATGAATTGATTAGTGAATATCTATGAATTGATTAGTGAATATCTATGAATTGATTAGTGAATATCTATGAATTGATTAGTGAATATTTATGAATTGATTAGCAATTAATTAAATATTAATTAAATGATAATTCATAATTGAATTATAAATGAATTTTATCCGTCACCTTTTCTTGTCCAACAGTTTTTGTACTACCTCGTATCTCTCATTCGGCTCGTACACTCTTTCCACGTGAGGCAGGCAGTCTGGATGTCTGGGGGAGGTGGAGCTCTTGGTGGGATTTGGAAGGTTTTGTGAGGTTTTTGGGTGGAATTTAAAGAGTGGGTGAGGTTTTTGGGTGGAATTTAAAGATTGGGTGATGTTTTTGGGTGGAATTTGAGGGGGTTTTGTGATGTTTTTGGGTGGAATTTGAGAGGGTTTTGTGATGTTTTTGGGTGGAATTTGGAAGGTTTTGTGAGGTTTTTGGCGAATTGAGATTTACTGAAAAACAATTCGTGAGTTCTGTGGTATGGTGGTTTTTTTGGGGTTTTTGGGGAGGAAGTGAGTTTTAATGGTGAAAGTTGACAAATTTCGATTGGAGTATCAGGTGCGTGAGGGAGGGAGTTTATTGGGTGATACTTGAGGGATCTTGTAGGTTTTTGGTGAGTTTTTTGGTTGAGGGTTGAAGATTTGTGGTTTCAGTGAAAGAAGGGGCTAAGATTTTTTCAATCTTTTGTTGTTTGGGGTTCTGGTTGATGTTTCACAGGACTGGGTGTTTCCGAAAGGTGCTTTGGGGGTTTCTGAGAAGTGTTTTGGGGGTTTTTGAGAAGTGTTTTGGGGGTTTTTGAGAAGTGTTTTGGGGGTTTTTGAGAGGTGTTTTGGGGGTTTTTGAGAGGTGTTTTGGGGGTTTTTGAGAGGTGTTTTGGGGGTTTCTGAGAAGTGCTTTGGGGGTTTTTGAGAGGTGTTTTGGGGGTTTTTGAGAGGTGTTTTGGGGGTTTTTGAGAAGTGCTTTGGGGGTTTCTGAGAAGTGCTTTGGGGGTTTTTGAAAAGTGTTTTGGGGGTTTTTGAGAGGTGTTTTGGGGGTTTTTGAGAGGTGTTTTGGGGGTTTCTGAGAAGTGTTTTGGGGGTTTCTGAGAAGTGTTTTGGGGGTTTTTGAAAAGTGTTTTGGGGGTTTTTGAGAGGTGTTTTGGGGGTTTTTGAGAGGTGTTTTGGGGGTTTCTGAGAAGTGTTTTGGGGGTTTTTGAGAGGTGTTTTGGGGGTTTTTGAGAGGTGTTTTGGGGGTTTTTGAGAAGTGCTTTGGGGGTTTCTGAGAAGTGCTTTGGGTGTTTCTGAGAAGTGCTTTGGGGGTTTCTGAGAAGTGTTTTGGGGGTTTTTGAAAAGTGTTTTGGGGGTTTTTGAGAGGTGTTTTGGGGGTTTTTGAGAGGTGTTTTGGGGGTTTCTGAGAAGTGTTTTGGGGGTTTTTGAGAGGTGTTTTGGGGGTTTTTGAGAGGTGTTTTGGGGGTTTTTGAGAGGTGTTTTGGGGGTTTCTGAGAAGTGCTTTGGGTGTTTCTGAGAAGTGCTTTGGGGGTTTCTGAGAAGTGTTTTGGGGGTTTTTGAAAAGTGTTTTGGGGGTTTTTGAGAGGTGTTTTGGGGGTTTTTGAGAGGTGTTTTGGGGGTTTTTGAGAAGTGTTTTGGGGGTTTTTGAGAGGTGTTTTGGGGGTTTTTGAAAGGTGTTTTGGGGGTTTCTGAGAAGTGCTTTGGGTGTTTCTGAGAAGTGCTTTGGGGGTTTCTGAGAAGTGTTTTGGGGGTTTTTGAAAAGTGTTTTGGGGGTTTTTGAGAGGTGTTTTGGGGGTTTTTGAGAGGTGTTTTGGGGGTTTCTGAGAAGTGTTTTGGGGGTTTTTGAGAGGTGTTTTGGGGGTTTTTGAGAGGTGTTTTGGGGGTTTTTGAGAGGTGTTTTGGGGGTTTCTGAGAAGTGCTTTGGGTGTTTCTGAGAAGTGCTTTGGGGGTTTCTGAGAAGTGTTTTGGGGGTTTTTGAAAAGTGTTTTGGGGGTTTTTGAGAGGTGTTTTGGGGGTTTTTGAGAGGTGTTTTGGGGGTTTCTGAGAAGTGCTTTGGGTGTTTCTGAGAAGTGCTTTGGGGGTTTCTGAGAAGTGTTTTGGGGGTTTTTGAAAAGTGTTTTGGGGGTTTTTGAGAGGTGTTTTGGGGGTTTTTGAGGAGTGTTTTGGGGGTTTCTGAGAAGTGTTTTGGGGGTTTTTGAAAAGTGTTTTGGGGGTTTTTGAGAGGTGTTTTGGGGGTTTTTGAGAGGTGTTTTGGGGGTTTTTGAGAGGTGTTTTGGGGGTTTTTGAGAGGTGTTTTGGGGGTTTTTGAAAGATGCTTTGGGGGTTTCTGAGAGGTGTTTTGGGGATGTGGTTTGGTTTCTGGGGGTTGATTGAGCATTTTGAGTAAAATTAAAGTTTTGTTTTGAAGTTTAAGGCTCTGGTTTGATTTTCATCTATAAATGGAAAAGGACTGTTGACATTTGGGGGTTTTGTGAGATTCCTTGGGGTTTTTTTGAAGATTGAGGTGGGGTGAGGTTTTTGTGGGTGGAAAAAATGTTTGAGGATTTTGGTGGGTTGGAGGTTTGTTTTGGGGGTGGTTCTAAAGGGGTGGTGAGTGGACTTTGAGATTTTATTGGTAATGGGGACTTATGAGACTTTTATGAGTTTTTGGGATGTGAATAGATTTTTTGGGTTTGGGGGGATGAGGGGGAAGAGTGGAAGGGTCCGTGGTTCAAGAGGTTCTGATTGAGGTATTCAGAAGTTGGGGTTTGTAGGAAGTTTTTGGGGACCGAGTGGTGGCGAATTTGTGTTAAAGCAACAGACACAACATACTCGCTGTAAAATTTCAGTCTCTGCCTTCTCTGCCATCTCTCGGGAGCCGCCCTTTTGAGGATCTCGTAAGTTGTCCAGTTTGCCAAACTTTCCAAATGACCCACCACGGTGTCTATGAAACTCATTGCTTCTTTCCAAAGTTTTGGGGGTTTATGGGAGGTTTTGAGGATTTTGGGGGGGGGGGGGGGGGTTCGAGGGTCTTTGGGAGTTTATGGGGGTCTTTGGGGGGTTTTGGAGAAGGGGTGTTTAAGGGCTTTGGAGGGTTTTGAAGGTTTTTGGGGGTTTTTGAGGGTTTTTGGGGGGTTTTGATGGGTTTTTGTTTTTTTCTCAAAATTTTCAAAGAACTTGAGAAGCTTTATTTTCGCTCCAATGAAGTTGTGAAAATCCTTCCCAAATCTCACGTTAATGAAATATAACGCAACAACGACAACAACACAAAAAGATAAATTTGAAAAATTATGATAAAACAATGGAAAGGTAATGAAGAAGTGATAAGAAGTGAGATATGTCGGTCTGTAAGCGATGAAGAAGTGATAAGAAGTGAGATATGTCGGTCTGTAAGCGATGAAGAAGTGATAAGAAGTGAGATATGTCGGTCTGTAAGCGATGAAGAAGTGATAAGAAGTGAGATATGTCGGTCTGTAAGCGATGAAAAAGTGATAAGAAGTGAGATATGTCGGTCTGTTTGAGGCGATAAAAACAAATTGTTGATTGGAAAGTTACGTTGTGCAGCGTCACACAAGGAACTGCGAACAGGAGAAGTTTGAAAGGTAAATAAGATCAAACATTTAAAGTAGATTACATCTTCAACATCAAAATTATAATTTTTTTTCCTTCTCTCCTCTCTTCTCTCTTCCTCTCTTCTCCTCTCCTTTTCTCTTCTCCTCTCCTTTTCTCTTCTCTTCACTTTTTTTCTCTTCTCTTCACTTTTTTTCTCTTCTCTTCACTTTTTTTCTCTTCTCTTCACTTATTTTCTCTTCCCTCTCCTTTCTTCTCTTCTTCTTTCTTCTTCTTTTCCTTCTTCTTCTCTTCTTTCTTTTTCTCTTCTTTCTTCTTCTTCTCTTCTTCTTTCTTCTTCTTTTCCTTCTTCTTCTCTTCTTCTCTCCTTTCCATTTCTTCTCTTCTTTCTTCTTCTCTTCCATCTTCTTCTTCTCTCCTCTCCTCTCTTCTCTTCTCCTTTTCTTTTTTTTTTTCATTTTTCCTATATAAATAGTAAATAAATTAATGGGTTAATTCATGATTCATGTCCCAAGCGATTATTGTCATACGAGGTCTTGTTCAATTTTAAAAAAATCATACAATATAATTCAATTATTCCACTCAAACGTTTTGAAAAGATGATTTTTCTGAAATTTAACGATTTTAATGGCACTCGATGAAAGATTAGAAAGATTAGAAAGATTAGAAAGATTAGAAAGATTAGAAAGATTGGGAAGATTAGAAAAATTAGAAAGATTAGAAAGATTAAAAAGATTAGGAAGATAAGGAAGATTAGAAAGATAAGGAAGATTAGAAAGATAAAGAAGATTAGGAAGATTAGGAAGATTGGAAAGATTAGAAAGATTAGGAAGATTAGGAAGATTAGGAAGATTAGGAAGATTAGGAAGATAAGGAAGATTAGAAAGATAAAGAAGATTAGATATATTAGGAAGATTGGGAAGATTATGAAGATTGGAAAGATTAGAAAGAATAGAAAGATTAGGAAGATTAGAAAGATAAGGAAGATTAGAAAATAAGGAAGATTAGGAAGATTAGGAAGATTGGGATAATTAGGAAGATTAGGAAGATTATGAAGATTAGGAAGATTAGAAAGAGTAAGAATATTAGGAAGATTAGAATTATTAGGAAGATTAGGAAGATTAGGAAGAGTAGGAAGATTAGGAAGATTAAGAAGATTGGGAAGTGTAGAAAGATTAGAAAGATTAGAAAGATTAGGAAAATTAGAGAAATTAGGAAGATTATGAAGATTAAGAAGATTAGGAAGATTAGAATTATTAAGAAGATTAGGAAGATTAGGAAGATTATGAAGATTATGAAGATTAAGAATATTAGGAAGACTAGAAAGATTGGGAAGATAAGGAAGATTAAGAAGATTAGGAAGATTAAAAAGTTTAAGAAGATTAGGAAGATTAAGAAGATTAGGAAGATTAAAAAGTTTAGGAAGATTAGGAAGATTTGAATTATTAGGAAGATTATGAAGATTAGGAAGATTAGGAAGATTAGGAAGATTAGGAAGATTAGGAAGATTAAGAAGATAATGAAGATTAAGAAGATAATGAAAATTAGAAAGATTAGAAAGATTAGGAAGATTAGGAAAATTAGGAAAATTAGGAAAATTATGAAGATTAAGAAGATTAGGACGATTAGAATTATTAGGAAGATTAGGAAGATTAGGAAGATTATGAAGATTATGAAAATTA
>OX387261.1:3963254-3973254 GCA_947562095.1 Branchellion lobata | reverse complement strand
TAGGGTAAGGATTAGGGTAAGGATTAGGGTAAGGATTAGGGTAAGGATTAGGGTAAGGATTAGGGTAAGGATTAGGGTTGGGGTTAGGGTTAAGGTTAGGGTTAAGGTTAGGGTTAGGGTTAGGGTCAGAGTTAAGGTTAGGGTTAAGGTTAGGGTTATGTTGAGGGTTAGGGTGAAGGTTAGGGTTAGGGTTGGGGTTATGGTGAGGGTTAGGGTTGGGGTTATGGTGAGGGTTGGGGTGAGGGTTAAGGTCAAAGTTAGTTAGTATCAAGATTAGGGTTAGAGTTGAGGGGTAGAATTAGCGTAAGAGTAAGGTTAGAGTTAAGGTAAGGGTCAAAGTTAGAGTCAAGGTCATGGTAAGGATGAGGGTTAAGGTCAGGGTTAGGAGGAGGTTAGTGTTAGGTTTAAGATAAATTTTGGCTTGGGGTGAAGTTGTGTTAACTTTTCATTGAGTACGTTTCTCATTTTTTGCCTAATATCATCAACTACTCACTACTCATTTATTCTTTAGTCATACCAATTCTTCATAAACACACAATTTTCAACATGCAAACATCGGTTTTGACACCTTGTTTCATACTCACTCCACCTCATCCACTCACCACACCTCACCCTTGTCACCACTACTTTCATCAACTCACCACACCTCACCCTTGTCACCACTACCTTCATCCGCTCACCACACCTCACCCTTGTCACCACTACTTTCATCAACTCACCACACCTCACCCTTGTCACCACTACCCTCATCCACTCACCACACCTCACCCTTGTCACCACTACCCTCATCCACTCACCACACCTCACCCTTGTCACCACTACCTTCATCCACTCACCACACCTCACCCTTGTCACCACTACCTTCATCAACTCACCACACCTCACCCTTGTCACCACTACCTTCATCAACTCACCACACCTCACCCTTGTCACCACTACCTTCATCCGCTCACCACACCTCACCCTTGTCACCACTACCTTCATCCACTCACCACACCTCACCCTTGTCACCACTACCTTCATCCACTCACCACACCTCACCCTTGTCACCACTACCCTCATCCACTCACCACACCTCACCCTTGTCACCACTACCTTCATCCACTCACCACACCTCACCCTTGTCACCACTACCTTCATCCGCTCACCACACCTCACCCTTGTCACCACTACCTTCATCAACTCACCACACCTCACCCTTGTCACCACTACCTTCATCAACTCACCACACCTCACCCTTGTCACCACTACCTTCATCCACTCACCACACCTCACCCTTGTCACCACTACCTTCATCCGCTCACCACACCTCACCCTTGTCACCACTACATTCATCAACTCACCACACCTCACCCTTGTCACCACTACTTTCATCAACTCACCACACCTCACCCTTGTCACCACTACCTTCATCAACTCACCACACCTCACCCTTGTCACCACTACCTTCATCCGCTCACCACACCTCACCCTTGTCACCACTACCTTCATCAACTCACCACACCTCACCCTTGTCACCACTACCTTCATCAACTCACCACACCTCACCCTTGTCACCACTACCTTCATCCACTCACCACACCTCACCCTTGTCACCACTACCTTCATCCACTCACCACACCTCACCCTTGTCACCACTACCTTCATCCACTCACCACACCTCACCCTTGTCACCACTACCTTCATCAACTCACCACACCTCACCCTTGTCACCACTACCTTCATCCACTCACCACACCTCACCCTTGTCACCACTACCTTCATCCGCTCACCACACCTCACCCTTGTCACCACTACCTTCATCCACTCACCACACCTCACCCTTGTCACCACTACCTTCATCCACTCACCACACCTCACCCTTGTCACCACTACCCTCATCCACTCACCACACCTCACCCTTGTCACCACTACCTTCATCCACTCACCACACCTCACCCTTGTCACCACTACCCTCATCCACTCACCACACCTCACCCTTGTCACCACTACCTTCATCAACTCACCACACCTCACCCTTGTCACCACTACCTTCATCCACTCACCACACCTCACCCTTGTCACCACTACCTTCATCAACTCACCACACCTCACCCTTGTCACCACTACCTTCATCCACTCACCACACCTCACCCTTGTCACCACTACCCTCATCCACTCACCACACCTCACCCTTGTCACCACTACCTTCATCCACTCACCACACCTCACCCTTGTCACCACTACCTTCATCCACTCACCACACCTCACCCTTGTCACCACTACCTTCATCCACTCACCACACCTCACCCTTGTCACCACTACCTTCATCAACTCACCACACCTCACCCTTGTCACCACTACCTTCATCCACTCACCACACCTCACCCTTGTCACCACTACCTTCATCCACTCACCACACCTCACCCTTGTCACCACTACCTTCATCCACTCACCACACCTCACCCTTGTCACCACTACCTTCATCAACTCACCACACCTCACCCTTGTCACCACTACCTTCATCCACTCACCACACCTCACCCTTGTCACCACTACCTTCATCCGCTCACCACACCTCACCCTTGTCACCACTACCTTCATCCACTCACCACACCTCACCCTTGTCACCACTACCTTCATCCACTCACCACACCTCACCCTTGTCACCACTACCCTCATCCACTCACCACACCTCACCCTTGTCACCACTACCTTCATCCACTCACCACACCTCACCCTTGTCACCACTACCCTCATCCACTCACCACACCTCACCCTTGTCACCACTACCTTCATCAACTCACCACACCTCACCCTTGTCACCACTACCTTCATCCACTCACCACACCTCACCCTTGTCACCACTACCTTCATCAACTCACCACACCTCACCCTTGTCACCACTACCTTCATCCACTCACCACACCTCACCCTTGTCACCACTACCCTCATCCACTCACCACACCTCACCCTTGTCACCACTACCTTCATCCACTCACCACACCTCACCCTTGTCACCACTACCTTCATCCACTCACCACACCTTACCCTTGTCACCACTACCTTCATCCACTCACCACACCTCACCCTTGTCACCACTACCTTCATCCACTCACCACACCTCACCCTTGTCACCACTACCCTCATCCACTCACCACACCTCACCCTTGTCACCACTACCTTCATCCACTCACCACACCTCACCCTTGTCACCACTACCTTCATCCACTCACCACACCTCACTCTTGTCACCACTACCCTCATCCACTCACCACACCTCACCCTTGTCACCACTACCTTCATCAACTCACCACACCTCACTCTTGTCACCACTACCTTCATCAACTCACCACACCTCACCATTGTCACCACTACCTTCATCCACTCACCACACCTCACTCTTGTCACCACTACCTTCATCCACTCACCACACCTCACCCTTGTCACCACTACCTTCATCAACTCACCACACCTCACTCTTGTCACCACTACCTTCATCAACTCACCACACCTCACCATTGTCACCACTACCTTCATCCACTCACCACACCTCACTCTTGTCACCACTACCTTCATCCACTCACCACACCTCACCCTTGTCACCACTACCTTCATCCACTCACCACACCTCACCCTTGTCACCACTACCTTCATCCACTCACCACACCTCACCCTTGTCACCACTACCTTCATCCACTCACCACACCTCACCCTTGTCACCACTACCTTCATCCACTCACCACACCTCACCCTTGTCACCACTACCTTCATCCACTCACCACACCTCACCCTTGTCACCACTACCTTCATCAACTCACCACACCTCACCCTTGTCACCACTACCTTCATCCACTCACCTCTACCCTTATCCACCTAATTCCAACTCATCACACCATCACTGCCCACTCACCCTTTCTTACAACCCTTACTTTCATTCCAGCTTTGTGTCTAATTTCACCCCAACCCTAGTTCCATCCCTAACCCTCACCATGACCTCAACCCCTACACCACCTTTGAACCTGGTCCCAATCTTTACTCTACTCAGACTTAACATTTACCCCAACCCACAGCATCCATAAACTCTTCAACGTTCTATTACATCTTTTCCATGCTCACTCACCACTAATCCTCCCCCTCCCCTTTCCCCCCTTCTACCCCCCTTCACCTTTACACTTTCTCCTTTTTCTTCCCTCACTCTTACCCCTTTCCCATCTACCTCCTTCACCCCTCCCTCCTTCCCTTCTACCTCCTTCACCCTCCCATCCCCCCATTTTACCCACTTAATTTTTTCCCTCTGTCATTCTACCCCCTTCACCCCTCCCTTCTCCCCTTTTCCTCTCCTCATTCTGCCTCCCTCCCCTTCTACCTTTTTCACTTTTTCCTTTTTCTTTTTCTTACTTTCACTCTTCTTATCTCCCCTTCTGCCCCCTTCACCCCTCTCCCTCCCCTTCTACCCCCCTTCACTCCTCCCCCTCCCCTTTTACCTTCTTCACCCCTTCCCTCTCTTCTTCTTCCCCATTCATCCTTCCTTTCTTCCCTTCCCCCTTCATTCCTCCTCTTTTGTTCACCACCTCTTCACCATTTTCTTCAAGAATAGTTTCCAAGGCGGGTTTCCAGGTCTTCGAAGTTTCTTTGCAATTCCCAACACATTCCTTATGCACGCGTGATTCTTTTTTGTACGTGATCATAAGTCTCCCACGGGTGGGTGTTTGGGGGTTGTTGTGAGTCGAGAGGGTGTTGTGGGTTGGTAGGGTGTTTTGGGGGTGGTTTTGTGAAATTTGAGATGAGGGTATGACGTGTTGTTGGTGGTTTTGTGAAATTTGAGATGAGGGTATGACGTGTTGTTGGTGGTTTTGTTGTTGTTGGTGTTGTTGTTCGTGTTGTTTGTGTTGTTTTTGTTTTTGTTGGTGTTGTTGGTGTTGTTCTTGTTGGTGGTGTTGTTGTTGTTGGTGTTGGTGGTGTTGTTGTTGTTGGGGATGTTGTTGTTGTTGGTGTTGTTGTTGTTGAGGTTGCTGAAATTCTTGTTTTTGTTGTTGGTTTTGTTGAAGAATGTAGTATGGAGGGTTTTTTTTGTTTACTATGACTGTGTCTTTTTGGGGTGAATTGAGGGTGAAAAACACGCCATTTTGAAATGGGAGGTTGGATGAAGAGTTATTACAAGATGGGTGAAAAGCGTATTGGATGGGGGAAGAGAATGGGTTGATTAGTTGGGGGGGACTAAGGGGTGGGGGGTTAGGGGAGGGGAGACTAGGGGGTGGGGGGTTAGGGGATGGGAGACTAGGGGGTGGGGGGTTAGGGGATGGGAGACTAGGGGGTGGGTCAGTGGCGTAGTGGTGGTTGGTTAAAGGGGGGGTGGGAAAAAGTGGTTTGGTGGATGTTTGTGTATTTGGGTATGTGGTTGGGTTTGAGGGTGTTTTTATAGTTGCGTTTGTGGGTGTATGGGTAGTTGTTTGTGTGGTTATTTGTTTTGGTGTTTGTGTGGGTGTTTGTGTGGGTGTTTGTGTGGGTGTTTGTATGGGTGTTTGTGTTTGTGTTTGTATGGTTGGGTTTTTGGCTGTTTGTGTGGCTGTTTGTGTGGCTGTTTGTGTGGGTGTTTGTGTTGGTGTTCGTGTGGGTGTTTGTATGGGTGTTTGTGTTTGTGTTTGTATGGTTGGGTTTTTGGCTGTTTGTGTGGCTGTTTGTGTGGCTGTTTGTGTGGCTGTTTGTGTGGGTGTTTGTGTGGGTGTTCGTGTGGGTGTTTGTGTTGGTGTTCGTGTGGGTGTTTGTGTAGTTTGATTGTGTTGGGTTGGGGTTAGCAGAGATCTAGTTTGTGTGGCAAGCGTATGTTGTGTGTGTTTGATGGTTTGAGAGGACTGACTGACGTGTGGGGTGGAAGAAGTCACTATGGTGGTTTGAGTGGCTTGTGTGTGTTGTAACATTTGTGTGGTTTGCGTGCCTTGGTAAACCATCCTCCTCTCTCTTTTACTTTCACTTCTCTCTCTTGCCTTCTCTTCTTCTCTTCTTCTCTTCTTCTTCTTCTTCTTCTTCTTCTTCTTCTTCTTCTTCTTCTTCTTTTTCTTCTTTTTCTTCTTCTTCTTCTTCTTCTTCTCTTCTTCTTCTCTTCTTCTTCTCTTCTTCTTCTTATTCTTCTCTTCTTAATCTTCTTCTTCTTCTTCTTCTTCTTCTTCTTCTTCTTCTTCTTCTTCTTCTTCTTCTTCTTCTTCTTCTTCTTCTTCTTTTTCTTCTTCTTCTTCTTCTTCTTCTCTTCTTCTTCTCTTCTTCTTCTCTTCTTCTTCTTATTCTTCTCTTCTTAATCTTCTTCTTCTTCTTCTTCTTCTTCTTCTTCTTCTTCTTCTTCTTCTTCTTCTTCTTCTTCTTCTTCTTCTTCTTCTTCTTCTTCTTCTTCTTCTTTTCTTCTTCTTCTTCTTCTTCTTTTTTTCTTCTTCTTCTCTTCTCCTTCTTCTTCTTCTTCTTCTTCTTCTTCTTCTTCTTCTTCTTCTTCTTCTTCTTCTTCTTCTTCTTCTTCTCTTTTTTTTTTCCTCTTCTCTTCTTCTTTTCCTCTTTTCCTTCTCTTCTTCTCGATTTCTCTGTGTGGGTATTGATAGAAGATAAAAATTATGAATTATAATTATTGTGACTTTCAGCGAAGAATGCCTAATAGTCACTGAACTGATGGCATAATTAAAATATATTTATTTTGAAAAAGTTTAAAATAATTATTATGTTATAATTATAATATTATAACTTATATTATAATTATACTGTGATTAATATAATATAATGATTGATAAAATTATTAATATAATGATAAAAATGATGATTAATATAAAAATTACTATAATGATTAACATAATGATTAATGTAATGATTAACATAATGATTAATGTAATGATTAATGTAATGATTAATGTAATGATTAATGTAATGATTAATGTAATGATTAATGTAATGATTAATGTAATGATTAATGTAATGATTAATGTAATGATTAATGTAATGATTAATGTAATGATTAATGTAATGATTAATGTAATGATTAATGTAATGATTAATGTAATGATTAATGTAATGATTAATGTAATGATTAATGTAATGATTAATGTAATGATTAATGTAATGATTAATGTAATGATTAATGTAATGATTAATGTAATGATTAATGTAATGATTAATGTAATGATTAATGTAATGATTAATGTAATGATTAATGTAATGATTAATGTAATGATTAATGTAATGATTAATGTAATGATTAATGTAATGATTAATGTAATGATTAATGTAATGATTAATGTAATGATTAATGTAATGATTAATGTAATGATTAATGTAATGATTAATGTAATGATTAATGTAATGATTAATGTAATGATTAATGTAATGATTAATGTAATGATTAATGTAATGATTAATGTAATGATTAGAATAATAATTAATATAAAGCTTATATTGTGTGGTGTGGTGTGGTGTGGTGTAGTGTGGTGTGGTGTGGTGTGGTTGGTGTGGTAGGTGTGGTGTGGTTGGTGTGGTAGGTGTGGTGTGGCTTGCGTGGTGTGGTGTGGTGTAGTGTGGTGTGGTGTGGTGTGGTGTGGTGTGGTGTGGTGTGGTGTAGTGTGGTGTGGTGTGGCTCGTGTGGTGTGGTGTAGTGTGGTGTGGTGTAGTTGGTGTGGTGTGGTGTAGTGTGGTGTGGTGTAGTTGGTGTGGTGTGGTGTAGTGTGGTGTGGTGTAGTTGGTGTGGTGTGGTGTAGTGTGGTGTGGTGTAGTTGGTGTGGTGTGGTGTAGTGTGGTGTGGTGTAGTTGGTGTGGTGTGGTGTAGTGTGGTGTGGTGTAGTTGGTGTGGTGTGGTGTGGTTGGCTGTGGCTAGTTAAGGCAGGTAGTTCTTAAGTGTGTTTTGTGATATTTCTTCGTTAAAATTGATAAAATTAATATTTTTTAATTGATGTTTGATAATGAAGAAATATGACCACAAGCCACCACAAACCACCACAAACCACCACAAACCATCACAAACCGCCCCAAACCACCCCAAACCACCACAAACCACCACAAACCACCACAAACCACCACAAACCACCACAAACCACCACAAAACACCACAAAACACCAGAATCCACCACAAACCACCGCAAACCACCCCAAACCACCACAAACCACCACAAACCACCATGAAACCCCCACAAACCAATAAGAAACCCCACAAACCAATACAGAACACTACAAACCACCACAAACCCTCACAAACCACTCTAAACGGCCACAAATGACCACAAACTTTATGAATTAGAAAGTATTGATCATGATTTGTTTGCTGATGACGTCATTACTTCGAATTATTTATCTGCATGCAAAAATAGGTCAGAAAACAACATCAAATTATGAATCTATTATTATTGTTTTTTTTTGTCATTTAATTGACTTTTTTATTAGTTTTTTTATCTTTTTTTTTCCTAGTTTGTTCGTCCCACTTCATTATTTTCTTCTTTTTTCAATATTTTCTTCCATTTTCTTTCTTTCCAATTATTTTGTTCTCTTTTTGCCATCTTTACCCACCATCCAACCTTCCACATCTCTCCTTTCTTTCACTCCCCACCTTTTCTTTTTTCTCTTTTCCACCTATCCTCCCATTCCTCCTTCTTCTCATTCCTCCTCTCTCCTTCCTCCCTCCTCCCATTCCTCCTCTCTCATTCCTCCCTCCTCCCATTCCTCCTCTCTCATTCCTCCCTCCTCCCATTCCTCCTCTCCCATTCATCCCTCCTCTCATTCCTCCTCTCTCATTCATCCCTCCTCCCATTCCTCCTCTCTCATTCATCCCTCCTCCCATTCCTTCTTCTTCTCCTTCATCCCTCCTCCCATTCCTCCTTCTTCTCCTTCATCCCTCCTCTCATTCCTTCTCTCTCATTCATCCCTCCTCCCATTCAACCCCCCTCCCATTCCTCCTCCTATTCATCCTCTCTCATTCATCCCTCCTCCCATTTCTCCTCTCTCATTCATCCCTCCTCCCATTCATCCCTCTTCTCATTCCTCCTCTCTCATTCATCCCTCCTCCCATTCCTCCTCTCTCATTCATCCCTCCTCTCATTCCTCCTCTCTCATTCATCCCTCCTCCCATTCCTCCTCTCTCATTCATCCCTCCTCCCATTCCTCCTTTCTCATTCATCCCTCCTCTCATTCTTCCTCTCTCATTCATCCCTCCTCTCATTCCTCCTCTCTCATTCATCCCTCCTCCCATTCCTCCTCTCTCATTCATCCCTTCTCCCATTCTTCCTCTCTCATTCATCCCTCCTCCCATTCCTCCTTTCTCATTCATCCCTCCTCTCATTCCTCCTCTCTCATTCATCCCTTCTCCCATTCTTCCTCTCTCATTCATCCCTCCTCCCATTTCTCCTCTCTCATTCATCCCTCCTCCCATTCCTCCTCTCTCATTCATCCCTCCTCCCATTCATCCCTCCTCTCATTCCTCCTCTCTCATTCATCCCTCCTCCTATTCTCCTCTCTCATTCATCCCTCCTCCCATTCCTCCTCTCCCATTCATCCCTCCTCTCATTCAGTTTCTTGATTTATTTTTAATTTGATGTTTTGTTGTTTTTCATTTTATTATTATTTTTTTTCTTATCTTGGTATGATACTTTTTCTTCATTCATCTTATTAAATTTTTATCAATTTTATCAATTAATCCATAATATTTTTAATTTTATCAATTAATCCATAATATTTTTAATTTTATCAATTAATCCATAATATTTTTAATTTTATCAATTAATCCATAATTTTTTTAATTTTATCAATTAATCCATAAAATATTTAATTTATCAATTTTATTCTTAAGCGAACAAAATTATTGAATTTTCAAGATTATTATTAATTTTTCAAGATTATTATTAATTTTTCAAGATTATTTTTAATTTTTCAAGATTATTATTAATTTTTCAAGATTATTTTTAAATTATAAACATTATTATTACATCAATCATAATAATATTTGTTCATAATAATATAAAGTTAATTATAAAATTGTTAATTTCTTTCGACTATTATTTAA
>OX387261.1:3950754-3958254 GCA_947562095.1 Branchellion lobata | reverse complement strand
CCACACCACACCACACCACACCACACCACACCACACCACACCACACCACACCATACCACTCCACACCACACCACACCCCACCACACCACACCACACCACACCACACAATACCACACCACACCACACCACACCACACCACACCATACCACACCACACCACAACACACCACACCACACCACACCACACCACACCACACCACACCACACCACACCACACCACACCACACCCCACCCCACCACACCCTACCACACCACACCACACCACACCACACCACAATACACCACACCACACCAAACCACACCACACCACACCCCACCCCACCACACCCTACCACACCACACCACACCACACCACACCACAATACACCACACCACACCAAACCACACCACACCACACCACACCACACCACACCACACCACACCACACCACACCACACTACACCACACCACACCACACCACACCACACCACACCCCACCACACCACACCACACCACACCACACCCCACCACACCACACCACACCACACCACACCCTACCATGCCACAGCACACCCCTCCACAACCTACCACACCGCTATACATGTATATAATTCAGAATATTTGGAAATTTTACTATTACTATCATCAATTCAAAAAAAAATTCATTTGTTATATTATTTATAATATTATTTTTTTATTAATATTATTCTTTTTATTTATATTAATATTATTATTATTTTTATTATTATTATTTTTATTATTATTATTATTATTATTATTATTATTATTATTATTATTATTATTATTATTATTATTATTATTATTATTAGAATATCCGCTATTTGTTTTCTTAATATTTTTTTAATTTTTTTTTTTTCTTATTTCCATTATTATTTATTTTATTTATTTTTCATCATTGTTATCAATATTTTTCTAATATTATTTATTATTAATAGTAATTTAAAAAAAAAATAATAATAACAATATTAATAATTGTAATTGTAATAATAATAATAAAAAAAATAATAATAATAATATTATTATTATTATTATTATTAATAATAATAATAATAATAATAATAATAATAATAATAATAATTATTATTATTATTATTATTATTATTATTATTATTATTATTATTATTATTATTATTATTATTATTATTATTATTATTATTATTATTATTATTATTATTATTAGTGGTAGTATTATTATTATTATTATTATTATTATTATTATTATTATTATTATTATTATTGTTGTTGTTGTTTTTCTTATTATTTTTATTATTATTATTATTATTATTATTATTATTATTATTATTATTATTATTATTAATTTTATTATTATTATTATTATTATTATTATTATTATTATTATTATTATTATTATTATTATTCTTATTATTAGTATTATTATTATTATTATTATTATTATTATTATTATTATTATTGTTATTATTATTATTATTATTTTATTATTATTATTTTTTTTTTTTTATTTTTTTTTTTATTATTATTGTTATTAATAACAATATTATTATTTTTTTTTTTCATTTTATTATTATTTCTATTATTATTATTATTTTATTATTATTATTATTATTATTTTTTTTTTTTTTTTTTTTTTTTTTATTTTTTTTTTTTTATTATTATAATTATTATTATTGTTATTTCTATTTTTTTCATTTTTTTTTGTCCTTATTTTCATTTTAATAGTGTCATTATTCCTTAAAAGTTTCTTTTCATCCATCTGCTTGTTCAAAAATCCAAACAAAGACAGTAAATCGTTTTATTGGAAACTCTTTTTGAGTTATCAATAATGCTGTTATTTCAATTTTCGTGAACTTCTCAGAAACTGAAAACCACACTCAAAAGATAAATAAAGCACATGTATGATATATATATTTGGAAGATTCTAAAGTGGTGGTCAGACAGTGAATGCTTGGAACCTTTGCTGTTATTCTTACTTATCCTTCTTTCCATCCTTCCATCTTCAATCCATCCATCTTCATTCCTCCGTTCCTCCTCTCTTCTGTCACCTCTTCCACCGGAAGAATGCAACTTTTGGTTCTTTCTGAGTTCCTGATAGATTCTCTTCAAAGACCTGTCGCTCATTTGCATCAGCTTCTTCCTTTGTTCTTCTTTGTTGCTCCTGTTGTTACTCCTGTTCTCTTTGTAGCTCCTGTTGTTACTCCTGTTCTCTTTGTTTCTCCTGTTGTTACTCCTGTTCTCTTTGTTGCTCCTGTTGTTACTCCTGTTCTCTTTGTTTTTTCTTTTTCTCCACATCTTTTCCACTCAATTTTTTTGACTCTCTTCTTTTTATCACCAAATTTTCCCCATTCTTATTACCCTCTTCACAACCCCTCCCACCCTCCTCCCCCAGTCTAATTACCCTCTTCATAACCCCTCCCACCCTCCTCCCCCAGTCTAATTACCCTCTTCACAACCCCTCCCACCCTCCTCCCCCATTCTTATTACCCTCTTCACAACCCCTCCCACCCTCTTCCCCCAGTCTAATTACCCTCTTCATAACCCCTCCCACCCATTTTATCATCCTCACTGCTTTTCTTTCCACTTTTCTTCCTTCTACATCTTCCCTTATCTCCACTGATATGACAACCACCATTCTTTCCGTTACCATTTCCACCACCATCTTCACCACCATCTTCACCACCATTCTTTCCACCACCATTTTCACCACCATCTTCACCACCATCTTCACCACCATCTTCACCACCATCTTCACCACCATCTTCACCACCATCTTCACCACCATCTTCACCACCATTTTCACCACCATCTTCACCACCATCTTCACCACCATCTTCACCACCATCTTCACCACCATCTTCACCACCATCTTCACCACCATCTTCACCACCATTTTCACCACCATCTTCACCACCATCTTCACCACCATTTTCACCACCATCTTCACCACCATCTTCACCACCATCTTCACCACCATCTTCACCACCATCTTCACCACCATCTTCACCACCATCTTCACCACCATCTTCACCATCATCTTCACCACCATCTTCACCACCATCTTATGCACCATACTTTCTCACATCCCAATCGCTAGTTCCACCATCTTCGTCACTACTGTTGTCACCATACTCACCATCACCATACTCACCATCACCATACTCACCATCACCATACTCACCATCACCATACTCACCATCACCATACTCACCACCTCTATTCCTACCACCATGGGCAGTCCTATTCTTACTATTGTTGAATCCGCAGTTGAACGCATTCAGTCTCCCCCTCTCCCTCGGACTGGGAAGGTCCCACGTCTCCTCGCCAAACACATTGTCGTCTCTCAACCGGTCTTCTCTGGTGTACCAGTCGAAGAAGTGGCGTTGGACGGGACGAGCCCTGAAGGGGGGGCGAGGACTTCTTTTTCTTCTAACTTTTTCCGTTATGGTGTCTAACTTAGGGATCCATCTGTTTGGAGGTGGAAGGGGGTCGGTTGGGTGAAAGGGGGTGGGTTGGGTGGAAGGTGAGTGGGTTGGGTGGAAGGGGGTGGGTTGGGTGGAAGCGGGGTGGGTTGGGTGGAAGAGGGTGGGTTGGGTGGAAGGGGGTGGGTTGGGTGGGAGGTGAGTGGGTTGGGTGGAAAGGGGTGGGTTGGGTGGGTGGGGGTGGGTCGGGTGGAAGGGGGTGGGTTGGATGGAAGGGGGTGGGTTGGATGAACTGTGGGTGGGTTGGATGGAAGTGGGTGGGTTGGGTGGAAGGGGGGTGGGTTGGGTGGAAGGGGGTGGGTTGGGTGGAAGGAGTTGGGTTGGGTGGAAGGGGGTAGGTTGGGTGGAAGCGGGGTGGGTTGGGTGGAAGCGGGGTGGGTTGGGTAGAAGGGGGTGGGCTGTGTGGAAGGGGTGGGTTGGGTGGAAGGGGGTGGGTTGGGTTAAAGAGGGTTGGTTGAGTGGAAGGGGGGTGGGTTGGGTGGAAGTGGAGTGGGTTGGGTGTAAGGGGGTGGGTTGGGTGAAAGGAGGGTGAGTTAGGTGGAATGAGAAATTAGATTATTATTTTTATTATTACTATTATCATTATTATTATTATTATTTTTATTATTATTATTATTATTATTATTATTATTATTATTATTATTATTATTATTATTATTATTATTATTATTATTATTATTATTATTATTATTATTATTATTATTATTATTATTATTATTATTATTATTATTATTATTATTATTATTATTATTATTATTATTATTATTATTATTATTATTTTTATTATTATTATTATTATTATTATTATTATTATTATTATTATTATTATTATTATTATTATTATTATTATTATTATTATTATTATTATTATTATTATTATTATTATTATTATTATTATTATTATTATTATTATTATTATTATTATTATTATTATTATTATTATTATTATTATTATTATTATTATTATTATTATTATTATTATTATTATTATTATTATTATTATTATTATTATTATTATTATTATTATTATTATTATTATTATTATTATTATTATTATTATTATTATTATTATTATTATTATTATTATTAATATTATTATTTATATTATTATTATTATTATTATTATTATTATTATTATTATTATTATTATTATTATTATTATTATTATTATTATTATTATTATTATTATTATTATTATTATTATTTTTATTATTATTATTATTATTATTATTATTATTATTATTATTATTATTATTATTATTATTATTATTATTATTATTATTATTATTATTATTATTATTATTATTATTATTATTATTATTATTATTATTATTATTATTATTATTATTATTATTATTATTATTATTATTATTATTATTATTATTATTATTATTATTATTATTATTATTATTATTATTATCATTATTATTATTATTAGTATTATTATTATTATTATTATTATTTTTTATTATTATTATTATTATTATTATTATTATTATTATTATTATTTATATTATTATTATTATTATTATTATTATTATTATTATTATTATTATTATTATTATTATTATTATTATTATTATTATTATTATCATTATTATTATTATTATTCTTCTTCTAATTTTTATTATTATTATTATTATTATTGTCACTATTATCATTTTTATTATTATTATTATTATTATTATTATTTCTTTTTTTTTTTTCTTTTTTTTTTATTATTATTATTTTTATTATTATTATTATTTTTATTATTATTATTATTAATATTCTTATTATTATTTTTATTTTTTTTTAATTTTATTTTTTTAATTTAATTTTATTTTTTTCATTACTATTATTATTTCATTATTATTTTTTTTATATTTATTTATTAATATTTTTTAATTATTATCATTATTTTTTTTGTCATCACATTATCAGTGTCAATTACTCGACTTTTTTTCAGTTTCCCTGTCTTTTATCTCTTTGTACCTGTGGTGTTGAAAATAACAACACTTTATCAACTCATTTTCTCATTCATCATCACTTGTTTTCCAACTCACTCACAAAACCCCACTCCCAAACTTAAAGACCCAAATCAATCCCACCGACCATCCCACCGACCATCCCACGGACCATCCCACCGACCATCCCACGGACTATCCCACCGACCATCCCACCGACCATCCCACCGACCATCCCACCGACCATCCCACCGACCATCCCACCGACCATCTCACCGACCATCCCACGGACCATCCCACGGACCATCCCACCGACCATCCCACGGACCATCCCACGGACCATCCCACCGACCATCCTACGGACCATCCTACGGACCATCCCACGGACCATCCCACCGACCATCCTACGGACCATCCCACGGACCATCCTACCGACCATCCCACGGACCATCCCACGGACCATCCCACCGACCATCCCACCGACCATCCCACGGACCATCCCACGGACCATCCCACCGACCATCCCACGGACCATCCCACCGACCATCCTACCGTCCATCCCACGGACCATCCCACCGACCATCCCACGGACCATCCCACCGACCATCCCACCGACCATCCCACCGACCATCCCACCGACCATCCCACGGACCATCCCACGGACCATCACACGGACCATCACACGGACCATCCCACCGACCATCCCACCGACCATCCCACGGACCATCCCACGGACCATCCCACCGACCATCCCACCGACCATCTCACGGCCCATCCCACGGACCATCCCACCGACCATCCCACGGACCATCCCACCGACCATCCTACGGACCATCCCACCGACCATCCCACGGACCATCCCACGGACCATCCCACGGACCATCACACGGACCATCCCACCGACCATCCCACCGACTATCCCACGGACCATCCCACCGACCATCCCACCGACCATCCCACGGACCATCCCACGGACCATCACACGGACCATCACACGGACCATCCCACCGACCATCCCACCGACCATCCCACGGACCATCCCACGGACCATCCCACCGACCATCCCACCGACCATCTCACGGCCCATCCCACGGACCATCCCACCGACCATCCCACGGACCATCCCACGGACCATCCCACAGACCATCCCACCGACCATCCCACGGACCATCCCACCGACCATCCCACGGACCATCCCACCGACCATCCCACGGACCGTCCCACGGATCATCCCACCGACCATCCCACCGACCATCCCACAGACCATCCCACGGACCGTCCCACGGACCATCCCACGGACCATCCCACCGACCATCCCACGGACCATCCCACGGACCATCCCACGGACCATCCCACGGACCGTCCCACGTACCATCCCACGGACCATCCCACGGACCATCCCACGGACCATCCCACCGACCATCCCACGGACCATCCCACGGACCATCCCACGGATTTCCTACACATCCAACTCAAGCTTATCTTTACAAACCTTCCATCAATTTTTTTTTGAAGAACCTTTGAACCTTTCAAAAACGTTCCAAAATTTTTTTGAAAAAACAACTAAATACCCACACAACCCACCATCTGCTTTCCCCCTCCCCCCCCCCCCCCCAACAGCCCTCTCCTCCAACATACACCTTCCCCCAACAAACAGCCCTCTCCCCCAACAATCCCCCCCCCCTCAAACCTCATATCAATTTTCTCCTGCTCAGTGGGACGGAACTCACCACCTCGTTGCCTCCTGATCTTGTCGACCAGCTTGAGCTTTTGAAGCCTCCAGAACAACTGAGGGTCTACTCTGGCGTACTCAAGAGCAGCATTCAACTTCGCCATTCTTTTGCGGTTGTAAGGCAGTCTTTCAAGTTTAGGACTTCTACACTCCATGGTGATGAGTGTTTATGGGGTTTGATGGGTGTTTGTGGGGTTTGATGGGTGTTTGTGGGGTTTGATGGGTGTTTATGGATGTTTATAGGTGTTTGTGGGATGTGATGGGTGTTTGTGGGATGTGATGGGTGTTTGTGGGATGTGATAGGTGTTTATGGATGTTTATGGGGTAGTTCAGGGTAATGTGAGGGCTTGTAAGGGTTTTTTTATGTT
>OX387261.1:3938254-3948254 GCA_947562095.1 Branchellion lobata | reverse complement strand
TACAAACATTACAGTACAAACATTACAGTACAAACATTACAGTACAAACATTACAGTACAAACATTACAGTACAAACATTACAGTACAAACATTACATTACAAACATTACATTACAAACATTACAGTACAAAAATTACAGTACAAACATTACAGTACAAACATTACAGTACAAACATTACAGTACAAACATTACAGTACAAACATTACAGTACAAACATTACAGTACAAACATTACAGTACAAGCATTACAGTACAAAAATTACAGTACAAACATTACAGTACAAACATTACAGTACAAACATTACTGTACAAACATTGCAGTACAAACATTACAGTACAAACATTACAGTACAAACATTACAGTACAAACATTACAGTACAAACATTACAGTACAAACATTACAGTACAAACATTACAGTACAAACATTACAGTACAAACATTACAGTACAAACATTACAGTACAAACATTACAGTACAAACATTACAGTACAAACATTACAGTACAAACATTACAGTACAAACATTACAGTACAAACATTACAGTACAAACATTACAGTACAAACATTACAGTACAAACATTACAGTACAAACATTACAGTACAAACATTACAGTACAAACATTACAGTACAAACATTACAGTACAAACATTACAGTACAAACATTACAGTACAAACATTACAGTACAAACATTACAGCACAGAAAATTACATTATAAAGTATTACATTACATAAAATTGAAATAAATCGTAACACAGGATGCTGTAAACATCACGTTGTAAACATTACAGTGCATAACCGTACATTATGATACGTTACAATATAATACAAGCTATTACAATACATTACACCACATTACAATATATTAGACAACATTACAATATATTACACAACATTACAATACATTACACAACATTACAATATATTACACAACATTACAATATATTACACAACATTACAATATATTACACAACATTACAATATATTAGACAACATTAAAATATATTACACAACATTACAATACATTACACAACATTACAATATATTAGACAACATTACAATATATTAGACAACATTAAAAATTATTACAATATATTACAAAACATTACATTACACCATATTATAATATATTACAAAACATTACATTACACCATATTACAATATATTACAAAACATTACATTACACCATATTATAATATATTACAAAACATTACATTACACCATATTACAATATATTACAAACATTACAATAAATTACAAAAGTTTACAATAAATTACAAAAGTTTACAACACATTGAAAAATATCACAGCAGAGTAACAAATATTACAATGCATTACAATGCGTTACAATACGTTACAATGCGTTACAATGCATTACAATATAGTACACAGTATCACACTCTTTCACATTACTTCAAAATACAGTACAATGTATTACAAAATGATACAATGTAGTACAAGATATTACAAAATGATACAATGTAGTACAAGATATTACAAAATGATACAATACAGTACAAGATACTACAAAATGATGCAATACAGTACAAGATAGTACAAAATGATACAATACAGTACAAGATAGTACAAGATACTACAAAATGATACAATACAGTAGAAGATACTAAAAAATGATACAATACAGTACAAGATAGTACAAGATACTACAAAATGATACAATACAGTACAAGATACTACAAAATGATACAATACAGTACAAGATAGTACAAGATACTACAAAATGATGCAATACAGTACAAGATACTACAAAATGATACAATACAGTACAAGATAGTACAAGATACTACAAAATGATACAATACAGTACGAGATACTACAAAATGATACAATACAGTACAAGCTAGTAGAAGATACTACAAAATGATACAATACAGTACAAGATACTACAAAATGATACAATACAGTACAAGATAGTACAAGATACTAAAAAATGATACAATATAGTACAATGTATTACAAAATGATACAATGTAGTACAATGTATTACAAAATGATACAATACAGTACAATGTATTACAAAATGATACAATATAGTACAATGTATTACAAAATGATACAATACAGTACAATGTATTACAAAAGGATACAATGTAGTACAATGTATTACAAAATGATACAATATAGTACAATGTATTACAAAATGATACAATATAGTACAATGTATTACAAAATGATACAATACAGTACAATGTATTACAAAATGATACAATATAGTACAATGTATTACAAAAGGATACAATGTAGTACAATGTATTACAAAATGATACAATATAGTACAATGTATTACAAAATGATACAATATAGTACAATGTATTACAAAATGATACAATACAGTACAATTTATTACAAAATGATACAATATAGTACAATGTATTACAAAATGATACAATATAGTACAATGTATTACAAAATGATACAATACAGTACAATTTATTACAAAATGATACAATGTATTACAATGTATTACAAAATGATACAATACAGTACAATGTATTACAAAATGATAGAATATAGTACAATGTATTAAAAAATGATACAATACAGTACAATGTATTACAAAATGATACAATATAGTACAAGATATAACAAACTGATACAATTTAGTACAAGATATAATAAATGATACAATACAGTACAAGATACTACAATATAATGAAAGGTTTAACAATATTTTATGAAATATTCTAATAACTTAAAAGTAAAAACACATATCACAATATATCACAATATATCACAATATATATTACTTCATTATAATACCTTACAATACCTTACAATACCTTACAAAACCTTACAATACCTCACAGTACCTTAAAATACCTTACAATCGTTTACAATACCTTACAATACCTCACAGTACCTTAAAATACCTTACAATCGTTTACAATACCTTACAATATCTCACAGTACCTTAAAATACCTTACAATACCTTACAATCTCTTACAATACCTTACAATACCTCACAGTAGCTTAAAATACCTCACAATACCTTTCAATACCTTACAATACTTCACAATACCTTATAATCTATCACAATACCTTATAATCTATCACAAAACAGGGAAGCTTATCAACATGATTCCTAGAGACGGCATGGGGAGGAGTGGGAAAGATTGTGGGAGGGAGGTGAAGAGGGGAAAAAGAAGAAGAGGAGGAAGAGAAGGAGAAAGAGGAGGAGGAGAAGGAGGAGAAGAAGGAGGAGGAGGAAGAGGAGGAGGAGGAGGAGGAGGAGGAGGAGGAGGAGGAGGAGGAGGAGGAGGTTTGAGGGGTGGTGGTTATGATGTTGGAAATTATGATATTGGAGATTATGGTGCTGGTCGTTATTTTGGTCGTGCTGATACTGAGGAGAAGGAAAGTGTGAGTAGTGATGTTGGTGGTGGTTTAGGTGGTGGTGGTTATGATGGTGGGAATTATGATAAGATAAAATATGGGGGTGGTGGTGGTTATGATGGTGGGAATTATGATAAGATAAAATATGGGGGTGGTGGTGGTTATGATGGTGGGAATTATGATAAGAAAAAATATGGGGGTGGTGGTGGTTATGATGGTGGGAATTATGATAAGAAAAAATATGGGGGTGGTGGTGGTTATGATGGTGGGAATTATGATAAGATAAAATATGGGGGTGGTGGTGGTTATGATGGTGGGAATTATGATAAGAAAAAATATGGTGGTGGTGGTTATGATGGTGGGAATTATGATAAGAAAAAATATGGTGGTGGTGGTTATGATGGTGGGAATTATGATAAGAAAAAATATGGTGGTGGTGGTTATGATGGTGGGAATTATGATAAGATAAAATATGGGGGTGGTGGTGGTTATGATGGTGGGAATTATGATAAGAGAAAATATGGGGGTGGTGGTGGTTATGATGGTGGGAATTATGATAAGATAAAATATGGGGGTGGTGGTGGTTATGATGGTGGGAATTATGATAAGAAAAAATATGGTGGTGGTGATTATGATGGTGGGAATTATGATAAGAAAAAATATGGTGGTGGTGGTTATGATGGTGGGAATTATGATAAGAGAAAATATGGGGGTGGTGGTTATGGTTGTGGGAATTATGATAAGAGAAAAAATGGTGGTGGTGGTTATGGTGATAAGAATTATGATATTATGAATTATTTTGGTGGTTATGCTGATGCTGGTGGGGGTGGTTATGGCTTCGGAGGTTATGCTGATGCTGGTAGGGGTGGTTATGGCCTTGGTGGTTATGCT
This sequence comes from Branchellion lobata, assembly GCA_947562095.1. Taxonomy (NCBI): domain Eukaryota; kingdom Metazoa; phylum Annelida; class Clitellata; order Hirudinida; family Piscicolidae; genus Branchellion; species Branchellion lobata. Next base: position 3,944,009 of record OX387261.1, on the reverse strand, counting down.
GATGCTGGTGGGGGTGGTTATGGCCTTGGTGGTTATGCTGATGCTGGTGGGGGTGGTTATGGCCTTGGTGGTTATGCTGATGCTGGTGGGGGTGGTTATGGCCTTGGTGGTTATGCTGATGCTGGTGGGGGTGGTTATGGCCTTGGTGGTTATGCTGATGCTGGTGGGGGTGGTTATGGCCTTGGTGGTTATGCTGATGCTGGTGGGGGTGGTTATGGCCTTGGTGGTTATGCTGATGCTGGTGGGGGTGGTTATGGCCTTGGTGGTTATGCTGATGCTGGTGGGGGTGGTTATGGCCTTGGTGGTTATGCTGATGCTGGTGGGGGTGGTTATGGCCTTGGTGGTTATGCTGATGCTGGTGGGGGTGGGTATGGCCTTGGTGGTTATGCTGATGCTGGTGGGGGTGGTTATGGCCTTGTTGGTTATGCTGATGGTGGTGGTGGTGGTGGTGGTGGTGATGGTGGTGGTGGTGGTGGTGGGGGTGGTGGTGGTTATGGTGATATTGGTCCTTGGGGTAGAGAAGGTGGAGATTCCCATTGCACGGGACAGGACTCTAGAGAAGGGAAAAAAAAATATTACAGTGATGGAGGCAGGAGTTATACGAGGGATGAGATGGGGAGGTATGTGAGTGTAGGTGGGGGGATTTATGAAAATGAAGGGGGAGAGCGTGAAAGTGAGGGTAGTGATGTTGGTGGGGGTTTAGGTGGTGGTGGCTATGATGGTGGAAATTATGATGCTCATGGTGTTTATGGTGGAGGTGGGGGTGGTGGTGGTAGAAGAGGCAGAAGAGATGTGGAAGAGGAAGGTGAGACGGAAACTGATGAGGTGTTTGAGAGGGGGAAGAAAAAAAGTGAAAACCTTCAAAAAATCTTAGATGATGCCCTTATCAAGAGAAATCTAGCTAGAAGAAGAAAATGGTCAGAAGAAAGGAAGAAAGAAAGAATGGAGGAAAAGGTGAGAGCATATGAAGAAGAAAGAAGAATGGAAAAGGAAGAGATAAAAAGTAGAGAAGGTGGGCGAAATGTTGAAGGGACTGGTGCAAGACATAAAATGCTTGTGTGGAATGGCAAGGGGTTTGTGAGTGAAGGAGGTAGAACTTGGCAACTAACGCCTGATGGGAAGCTTTTGAGCGAGGGTGGCACAACTTATTCCATGACTGAGAATGTCAAGGACAAAAATGAAGAAGAGAATGAAGACAAAGATGTGAATGAGGAGGGACTGAAAAAGATGGAAGTAGGAGATGATGATGTGTTTATGGCAGAAACGGGTGGAAGAGATACAAGGGATTTTAAGGTGATTCAGAAAGAAGTAACAGCGTACTTGGAGAAGAGGAGGAGGGAGAGACAAGAGGAAAGAGACAAAGAAATAGAAGCAAGGATGTTAAAAGAAACAGGAGGCGAATTCAAACGCACCGACTGGCTGAATACAGCGGGGGGGGAGAAAGAGAAAAATAGTGAGGGTGAAGAGAAGGAAAAAAATGAAGATGGAAAGAAAAAAGGTGGAGAGAAGAAAGGACGTCTGAGTAATAAGGAGAGGGAGATGTTTAGAAGGAATAAATTCGCAAAGCTGGTGAGTCAGGATTTCTTCCATCACTTCCTAGGCATGATCATCTGCGATCTATCCCCCAGAAGGCACAGCGACGAAGAGCACACTTCGGGTGAAAGACTGGTGATTAGACCCCTCACACCCACAAGGGGGGTTTTTTATAGTGGTATCCAACTCACCACATCCACCTCACACACCACATTTAACACAGCCACCACAGCCACTACAACCACCACAGCCACCACAGCCACCACAGCTTCCACATACACATCGGAGGATGGTGAAGATGGTGATTATGACTCTAGACGAAAGAAGAGACAAAGAGGAATGTTGGAGAAGGCGGTGGAAAAACTCATGTCAATGGGCAAAGAGGAAAGAGCAGACGATGACAAATGGATGAAGTTTCGATGGGTGCCTAGGGTGAAGAAGGTCCGTACCAAGTACTTTAAGCGACAGACTACCAGGTTGAAGACAGACCAGACTACTGAAAGTCTCACTGAAACACCAACAGAAGTCACTCCTACCGATAGAAAAAAGATTGAGGCAGGCCGGAGGAGAAACCGAAGTTTATCGGATAGCAAGAAAAATGAAGATATTCTGAAGAAGCATAAGGAGGGTCGTAATCATAGAGAGAACGTAAGAAAGAGAAACTGGAGTTTGAACAATGAGAACAAAGAGAAGAAGGGTAACAAAAGAAATGGCAACGAAGGGATGAAATTTGGAGATGAAGCGAAAAGAAGCTTCAAAAAAAGAAACAAAAGTGTCAATAATAATAATAATAATGATGATAGAAATAATAATAATAATAATAATAATGAAATTAATGAAAATAATAATAATAATGATGAAAATAATAATAATAACAATAATGATAATACTGAAAACAGAAATATGAACAAAAGAAACCGAAACAACAAAGAAAACCAGAGTAACAACAGGAGCAACAAAAAGAACAGGAGTAACAACAGGAGCAACAAAGAGAACAGGAGTAACAACAGAAGCAACAAAGAGAACAGGAGTAACAACAGGAGCAACAAAGAGAACAGGAGTAACAACAGGAGCAACAAAGAAAACAGGAGTAACAACAGGAGCAACAAAGAGAACAGGAGTAACAACAGAAGCAACAGAGAAGAACAAAGGAACAAACTGATGCAAATGAGCGACAGGTCTTTGAAGAGAATCTATCAGGAACTCAGAAAGAACCAAAAATTGCATTCTTCCGGTGGAAGAGGTGGCAGAAGAGAGGAGGAACGGAGGAATGAAGATGGATGGATTGAAGATGGAAGGATGGAAAAGAGGATGAGTAAAAGAAAAGATCTTGCAAACATTCTTTGAAAAATTTTCTATTTCTTATTTAATGAACAGCGTTTTTCTTTTTGCGATGAATAATTTTTTCACACTTCGATAATTCAACTGCTGAATATGAAGTTTAATATTTTAATGCTCGAATAAAACTTTTTAATGATTTAATTATTCAACTAATTAATAGATTAATTAATGAACTAATTAAACTCTTTGAAGAAATCCAAAGACGAGCCACTAGAAGCATTTGGAGAATAGTTTATAAAACCACTACTACAGAAAACTCCAAAATGTAATAATAAAACTGCTGCATATGATTTACAATCATTTTACTCATCCAATCAATGGGACTTCCGATAATCTAATCTTATCATTTCCATAGCGTCCTTTCTTCTAAGGCGCTCGCTTTCAAGCGCTTCTGTTAACAACAAGGCTGGTGTATGTTTGCCCCGCCCTGCTCTTCGCTTATAATTAATCTTATCGTCAATTATAATCAGTTAATCGGGTGATTGATGGTTGAGTAGCTCATTTGATTACACCCAATCACGCAATATCAGAGATTTAAGCTAATCTAATCAAATCATTCTTATAGCGCTGATTCCACACTCTTCAAGAGTTTACTTCAACACGTGACTGAAGTTATTTTTTAATCTTTCAAAAGTTTATTCGTAAACTTTGTTACGATTTAAGTGAAAGAAACCTAATCAAGAGTCTAATTAATTTTCAATTAACTCATTAGCCTGAGTTAATATTTAATATAATGGAACCTATTTTAAATCCCCATTAAAATTAACCTGAATTTTTTAAACGTCACGGCAACCTCATTATCTTCACTAAACAACTCTTTCAATCAACAACTAAGCAACTTTTCCATCGTAAATATACCGATCTTATCTCTCTTCGATTTAACACCATTTCGATCTCACCATTTCGATTTAACACCATTTCGATCTCACCATTTCGATTTAACACCATTTCGATCTCACCATTTCGATTTAACACCATTTCGATCTCACCTTTTCGATCTCACAAAGTTTTGCTTCCAAACCTTTCCGATCTTACGCCGTTTCGAGTTAAGTTGCAATATATCGATCATTTCATTGGCTTCTGATAGTTCGGATCGATTTTCGATCATAAGATCGGTTCTGGTTGATATTAGATCTTCCCCGAAACCTCTGGAGACAAAAATACAGCAAGGTGATTGACAATTTTGAAACCCCCAAAAACCCTCAAAACCCCCCAAAACCCTCAAACCCCCCAAAACCCTCAAAACCCCCCAAAACCCTCAAACCCCCCAAAACCCTAAAACCCCCAAAACTCTCAAAACCCCCCAAAACCCTCAAACCCCCAAAAACCTTCAAAACCCCCCAAAACCCTCAAACCCCCCAAAACCCTCAAACCCCCCAAAACTCTCAAACCCCCCAAAACCCTCAAATCCCCCAAAACTCTCAAACCCCCCAAAACCCTCAAACCCCCCAAAACCCTCAAACCCCCCAAAACTCTCAAACCCCCCAAAACCCTCAAACCCCACAAAAATTTTAAACCCCCCAAAATCCTCAAACCCCACAAAACTTTCAAACCCCACAAAACTTTCAAACCCCACAAAAATTTTAAACCCCCCCAAATCTTCAAAACCCTCAAAAAGATGTTTTTAATTTCAAAAACTCAGTACAAGAAGCCCTTAAAGCCCCCTAAAACCCCAAACAGATGTCAGGATGGGACAGAGAGGTTGGCGTAAAATCCTTCTTAAAAACCACATTCTGTATTGAAAATGAACTTAAAATAAAACCATCAAAAAACTATTTAAAAAAAATTTTTTTTAATAGAACCATCAAAAAACTATTTTAAAATTTTTTTTTAAATAAAACCATCAAAAAACTATTAAAAAAATTTTTTTTTTTTTCAATTACTCTCACCCCATCCCCAATCAACTCCATCGAACACCAAAACTCTCAAAAACACTCAAACAAATCAATAAATAACAAAGCATAATAATGTTAAAAAGTTCAAAAACTCAATAAAAACCTTCACGAAGCCACGAAAGGCTCATGAAAACCATAAAACCCTCAAAATTAACCTATTCCATGCTTGCATTTCCATGTGATCACGTGATTAAGTGGAACTTCCGCTCAACACCACACAAACCTTTACGGAATCTCGAAAACATTTTTTTTAAATTCTCAAAAGTGTTTTTAAAATATTCATAATAATTTCCAAAACCCCCTAATAAACCATCCAAAACCCCCTAATAAACCATCCAAAACCCCCTAATAAACCATCCAAAACCCCCTAATAAACCTTCCAAAACCCCCTAATAAACCATCCAAAACCCCCTAATAAACCATCCAAAACCCCCTAATAAACCATCCAAAACCCCCTAATAAACCATCCAAAACCCCCTAATAAACCATCCAAAACCCCCTAATAAACCATCCAAAACCCCCTATTAAACCATCCAAAACCCCCTAATAAACCATCCAAAACCCCCTAATAAACCATCCAAAACCCCCTAATAAACCATCCAAAACCCCCTAATAAACCATCCAAAACCCCCTAATAAACCATCCAAAACCCCCTAATAAACCATCCAAAACCCCCTAATAAACCATCCAAAACCCCCTAATAAACCATCCAAAACCCCCAAACTAATTCCCAAAAAGCCATAAATAGCTTCCGAAAAACCCAATATAATCCAAAAAAAATAAAAAAACAAAAAGTTATCTTTAAAAAAAACCCAAACACTCAACAACAAAACTTCTTAATCCCCGTGAAGCCTTCGGAACGCAAGAAGTCACGTGACAGGAACAGGGCAGCTAGGTCGCAAAACACCAGCCCCATGCCCACCTACACGCACAAAATGCACTGGGAAGTGCAAAAAATATTGTGACTCGTTTTTACTTTTAACCAT
>OX387261.1:3928254-3933254 GCA_947562095.1 Branchellion lobata | reverse complement strand
TTGATGTTTGTTTGAGATGGGAAGGCCATGGGAATGGCCTCTTTGTTGTGTTGACGTACTGAGGTGTTGAGTGAGGATGTACCTTGCAAATTGTTCCTGGAGTCAATGAAGGGTTTTGATGGGTCTTACGAGCCGGAGACGTTGAAATCACCACATATTAATATTTCGTTGATTTCATTATCAATCAGTTTGCCAAAATCTTCGATGGAGGCTGACATAGAGCGGCTGGGTGGTGTGTATATTGTTATGATGTAGGAGGCTTCACTTGTGCTTATTAATTCACTTGTGAGATATTCCAATAAAACCACCTTAACCTTCTTCTACCCAAATCACCCAACCATACAAAACCACCAAATCACCCAACCATACAAAACCACCAAATCACCCAACCATACAAAACCACCAAATCACCCAACCATACAAAACCACCAAATCACCCAACCATACAAAACCACCAAATCACCCAACCATACAAAACCACCAAATCACCCAACCATACAAAACCACCAAATCACCCAACCATACAAAACCACCAAATCACCCAACCATACAAAACCACCATGGCCACTCAACCATACAAAACCACCAAATCACCCAACCATACAAAACCACCAAATCACCCAACCATACAAAACCACCAAATCACTCAACCATACAAAACCACTAAATCACCCAACCATACAAAACCACCATGGCCACTCAACCATACAAAAGCACTTACATCAAAATACTTGGCAAAGATGTGTGCGCAAGCGAAACGCCAGAAGATTCCGTCCCAAACTTGACCCCATCCCTTCGGAGGATGAGGAGGACGAAGATGATGACGTCTTTTATACTGCATCCGATGGTATAAACTATTATTTTTTTTTTTTTTATTCTCTTTTTTATTTTTATTTTTTTGTTTTTTCACTTTTCATACAAACACGAATATCAATATAGTGGCAATAACCCCGTAGAGTTTCGAAACCACATTATTATTATTATCTTTATTACTTTTTAAAGATAATTTTGAAAAAAAATTTCGTTTATTATTTTTTTTAATCAATTTGTTTATTTCTATTATTATCATTCTTATCTCTATTTTTTTTTCAATTATTTAAGTGTTTAAAATTTTTTCTATCAACTTCATTATTCTTTTTATTAGTTTTGTACTGAATTATAACTTCAGTGTTCAGTTTTTTTTTTTTTTTTAATTTTAAATTATTATTATTATTTTTGTATTATTAGTATTTTTATTATTATTTTTATGATTTTTTTTAATCATATTATTATTTCTATCATTTTCATTATCATTATTATTTTATTATATTTTTTTTTTAATTGTTAAGTCTGTTGTTATTCCTATTATTATTATTATTATAATCACGAAAAAACCACATTGCCCTCACGACAGTATCACCAAGGATGAGAAGGAAGGAGGAGGAGAAGAGGCAGGAGGAGGAAGATGATGAGGATGATTATGAATTTGTTACTGACATGACGTTGAATGATTTGATAGGGCGGCGTGCTGACGACGACGATGATGACGATAATGATTGTAGTGATTGGGTTGTTGTGAGGCCTGAAGATTGTAGAAGGACGGTGAGAGCAAGGTCGTGGAGGTGCTAAGTTTGGAAGGAGATTCAACAACCACCAGCACTTGGATGGGTCCAAGGAGATGGACATGAAAGTTGGGGAGGCGAGGAGTCGGGGAAGAGGGGTTGGAGAAGGATGTTACAAAGAAAACAGAGAGGAGACTTGGATCTGAAGAAGGAGGAGTAGAGGGGTATAAGGTGCAGTAAGAGGAGAAACAATAGTAACGACAGGAGCAACAAAGATAACAGGAGTAACAACAGGAGCAACAAAGAGAACCGGAGTAACAACAGGAGCAACAGAGAAGAACAAAGGAACAAGCTGATGCAAATGAGCGATAGGTCTTTGAAGAGAATCTATCAGGAACTCAGAAAGAACCAAAAGTTGCAGAAAAAATGAAATAACAGCAACAACAGCAAGGAAGAAAGACGTGGATGAAAATGGTTGGAGTGGCAGTGGGAGGAGAAGGAAAGAAAGAAAAGAAAAGAGGGGCTAAATTGAAAAAAAAATTTAAAAATAGAAAACAATAATTAAAATAAAACAAAATTATTGATAATGAAATAAAAAAAATAAAAAAATAAGAATAAAAGTTATCATAATAATATGAAAAAAAAAGAAATCTCTGGGAGTTTTTCAGTATAATCTGTCGTTTCAATGAATGAATAGAATAATTTTTTTTTTCGAATGAAAGCCTCCTGTTTTGCTTATTCAAATGTTTGATTGAAAATAAAAATGATATTAACAATGATACTACTAAACTCACCTTTATCAAAAAATTCTTCCAACTTCATTCTTGATTGAGTTAAGCTCTTCTGAGGCAACCTAGTTTGCAAACTAAGCGCTTTAACCAGATGTATAATCATTCATTCATTCATTCATTCATTCATTCATTCATTCATTCATTCATTCATTCATTCATTCATTCATTTGTTTATTCATTCATTCATTCATTCATTCATTCATTCATTCATTCATTCATTTATTTGTTCATTCATTCATTCATTCGTTCATTCACTCATTCATTCATTCCTTCATTCATTCATTCATTCATTCATTCATTCATTCATTCATTCATTCATTCATTCATTCATTCGTTCATTTATTCGTTCATTCATTCACCCATTCAATCACTTATTCATTCATCCATTCTTTCATTCATTCATTCATTCATTCATTCATTCATTCACTCTTCATTCATTCATTCCTTCATTCATTCATTTGTTCATTCATTTATTCATTCATTCATTCATACATTCATTCATTCATTCATTCACCCAATCAATCATTCCTTCAATCATCCATTCAATCATCCATTCCATCATTCATTCATTCATTTATTCATTCTTTTTCCCACTTTTTCCTCCCCCTCCTCTACCATCACATCTCTCTTCCTTTTCCTCCCCCTCCTCTTCCATCAAATCTTTCTTTTTTCCTCTTTCTCCTCCTCCTCTTCCATCACATCTCTCTTCCTTCTCCTCCTCCTCCTCTTCCTTCTCCTCTTCCATCACATCTCTCTTCCTTCTCTTCCTCCTCCTCCTCCTTCTCCTCTTCCATCACATCTCTCTTCCTTCTCTTCTTCCTCCTCCTCCTCCTTCTCCTCTTCCATCACATCTCTCTTCCTTCTCTTCTTCCTCCTCCTCCTCCTTCTCCTCTTCCATCACATCTCTCTTCCTTCTCCTCTTCCTCCTCCTCCTTCTCCTCTTCCATCACATCTCTCTTCCTTCTCCTCTTCCTCCTCCTCCTTCTCCTCTTCCATCACATCTCTCTTCCTTCTCCTCTTCCTCCTCCTCCTTCTCCTCTTCCATCACATCTTTCTCCCTTTTCTTCGCTTTGCTCATCTCTCTTTTCTTTCCTCACATCCCATCTCTCTTCCTCCTCTTTTTCTATCATTTCTTTCCCCCTCCTCCTTTTCATTTTTTTCCAACGCCTCCCTCCATCTTATTTTTCCTACTTCTTTTTCACCATCCTTTCTCTTTTCCTCTTCCTCCTTCATCCCATCTCTCTTCCTCTTCCTCCCTCATCCCATCTCTCTTCCTCTTCCTCCCTCATCCCATTTCTCTTCCTCTTCCTCCTTCATCCCATCTCTCTTCCTCTTCCTCCCTCATCCCATTTCTCTTTCTCTTCCTCCTCCATCCCATCTCTCTTCCTCTTCCTCCCTCATCCCATTTCTCTTCCTCTTCCTCCTCCATCCCATCTCTCTTCCTCTTCCTCCCTCATCCCATCGCTCTTCCTCTTCCTCCCTCATCCCATCTTCTTTTTTATTTCTCTTCCTCCTTTTCCTCCATTCCATCTTTTTTACTTTTTTTCCTTCATCCAATCAATATCCTTCCTCCTCATCCCATCTCTCTTTTTCTGCATCCATCTCATTTTTTCTTCTCCCTCTCTTATCCCACTTTTCCTACTTAGCTTCCTTCATTCCACCCTTCCTCCTCTTCCTACCCCATCCCACCCTTCCTCTTCCTCTTACCCCATCCCACCCTTCCTCCTCCTCCTACCCCATCCCACCCTTCCTCCTCCTCTTACCCCATCCCACCCTTCCTCCTCCTCCTACCCCATCCCACCCTTCCTCCTCCTCTTACCCCATCCCACCCTTCCTCCTTCTCCTACCCCATCCCACCCTTCCTCCTCCTCCTACCCCATCCCACCTTTCCTCCTCCTCCTACCCCATCCCACCCTTCCTCCTCCTCTTACCCCATCCCACCCTTCCTCCTCCTCTTACCCCATCCCACCCTTCCTCCTCCTCCTACCCCATCCCACCCTTCCTCCTCCTCCTACCCCATCCCACCCTTCCTCCTCCTCTTACCCCATCCCACCCTTCCTCCTCCTCTTACCCCATCCCACCCTTCCTCCTCCTCTTACCCCATCCCACCCTTCTTTCTCCTCCTACCCCATCCCACCCTTCCTCCTCCTCCTACCCCATCCCACCCTTCCTCTTCCTCTTACCCCATCCCACCCTTCTTCCTCCTCCTACCCCATCCCACCCTTCCTCCTCCTCTTACCCCATCCCACCCTTCCTCCTCCTCCTACCCCATCCCACCCTTCCTCCTCCTCCTACCCCATCCCACCTTTCCTCTTCCTCCTACTCCATCCCACCTTTCTTCCTCCTCCTACCCCATCCCACCCTTCCTCCTCCTCTTACCCCATCCCACCCTTCTTCCTCCTCCTACCCCATCCCACCCTTCCTCCTCCTCCTACCCCATCCCACCCTTCCTCCTCCTCTTACCCCATCCCACCCTTCCTCCTCCTTCTACCCCATCCCACCCTTCCTCCTCCTCCTACCCCATCCCACCTTTCCTCCTCCTCCTACCCCATCCCACCCTTCTTCTTCCTCTTACCCCATCCCACCCTTCCTCCTCCTCCTACCCCATCCCACCCTTCCTTCTCCTCTTACCCCATCCCACCCTTCCTTCTCCTTTTACCCCATCCCA
>OX387261.1:3913254-3920754 GCA_947562095.1 Branchellion lobata | reverse complement strand
TAGATTAGATTAGATTAGATTAGATTAGATTAGATTAGATTAGATTAGATTAGATTAGATTAGATTAGATTAGATTAGATTAGATTATCCAAAAAATTCAATATCGATAATATTTGAAAATTTTATTTTTTTAACTTAACTTTTTCTTTTTTTTTATTTATAGTTTGAAATATAATAAATTAACAAAGTCTTTTAAAAATAAATACGTAGAATCAGCTTCCGGTACAACCGAAGGATTCGACGCCTCCTAGTTCACTTACCAAGCAAAAAAAAATTTTCAAATCCCTACAAAAAAGTTGCTTCAATTTTTTTCGAATGCGGAAGCAATATTAACCAGAAAATTGATAAGGTTTAAATAAAAATTCATTTTTTTTGGGAAATAAAAAAATTGAAAAAATAATAATTAATTTAATTTAAAAATTTTCAAAAAATTGGGAAACAAAAAAAAATGACTTATTACGTCATCACCGCTGTAAACAATCGTTAGTTTCGAATCGAATCTAATCAAATCGTTTATATAGCTCTTTTTTTTATATAATTTAATTTAAAACACATTTAATCCGAGTTTTTTGGACTTATTCACTAAGACCCAAGCGCCCTCGTTAACCTCGTTCTAGTTAGTTAATTCCTCGACACATCGTCTGATTTAACACCTTTCACAGCCTTCAAGGTTCGTTCGGATTCAAGCATGTCTCCAGTCCTCCACTGACACTGCCTTTGCATATGCACACTTCATCCCGATCATCCTCTCATCATCCACCTCCGTCCAAACTTTCGCTTTTCGATTTATGATTTCACCATCTCCCACCAAAATCACCCTGCAGTTCAACTTTTCACTTCACACCCTTGCACCTCTCACTTTTATATCAAACCCTCAACTACTCCATCAAACCTTTCAAAACCTTTCAAAACACCCCTAACACCCCTTCAAACCCTTTCAAAACACCCCTAACACCCCTTCAAACCCCCTTTAAACCCTTTCAAAACACCCCTGACACCCTTTAAATTTTTCATAAACTTTCAAACCCCATTCAAAACTTTTATAACTTCTTCAAACCCCCAAACTCCTCCACAATCCTCCCAAAACCTTTCCAAAACCCTTCCAAAACCCCTCCAAAACCCTTCCAAAACCCTTCCAAAACCCTTCCAAAACCCTTCCAAAACCCTTCCAAAGCCCTCCCAAAACCTTTCCAAAACCCTTCCAAAACCCCTCCAAAACCCCTCCAAAACCCCTCCAAAACCCCTCCAAAACCCCTCCAAAACCCCTCCAAAACCCCTCCAAAACCCCTCCAAAATCCCTCCAATATGAGTTCTCCCAGCTACTGCACTCCTGAGAGGAGACCTCCCCACACAATGCCAAAGTACCAGCCCCATGGTCACCCTTCTCCTCTCAGCAGTCCTTCCTCTCTATTTCCTTCCACCCCCAAATCGGGATTTTTACCCTTTGCCTCTGCCACTCCCGAAGGCTCATTCAGGTGCCGAGATAGAGCCTTTTCTGACACCTCTCCGTCGGCACTTCTAGAAAGCCCTTACCCTTATGCTAGCCCGGGCAGTGCTATTATCTTGCAAGGTAGAACCACCCCTCCTTACGTTCCTGACCCCATGTACAGAAGGGGCCATGGATTTATAATTGTGGATCCATCAGGCAAGAGAACGTTCCGAATCCGTGAGCCTAGACGTCGCAAGAGGAACCCCAGACACTACGAGACTCCAATAAGTTATATACGAATGCCCAAGCCGCTGAGAGAGGAGGTGAGAAGGTGGGTGCGCAAAGGAGTTGATGGGGTGAAGAGAGCTCTGTGGAAGGGTTTGGTGGAAGCAGTGGGTGCTCTCGATCGGGCGCTGAAGCTGTCTTTGGAAGAGCCATGTGATGGGATATCAGGGACTGAAAGGAGGATTGGTCTCCTCGACTTCGGCGATGGCTTGAAGACCTGCATCGGCAGAACTGGCCGTCGTGGTAGCACAGGGGCACTGCTGCACCAATCCAAACGGCGCAAAAGGCGAAATTTCAGCTGTAATAACGCCAAACAACCACGCGAAAGAAAAGACGTGGCTTTTGTGGCAAGCAAAAGAGGAGGGTGCGGTGGTAGGAAGAACAAGAATGACAATAATAATGACGAGAGTGTCCGGGCTGCTATGAGGAGTAACAGTGAAGGTGACAAAAGAGGCAGAAGGTGTAACATTGACTACAATGATGTTGAAAGGGGTGAAGAGGAAAATGACAAAAAGATGGAAAATAGAAAAGTTGATGGAGATGAGATTTATACAAAGAAGAGAAAGAACAAAGAGAACAAGAGTAACAACAGGAGCAACAAAGAGAACAGGAGTAACAACAGGAGCAACAAAGAGAACAGGAGTAACAACAGAAGCAACAAAGAAAAACAAAGGAACAAGCTGATGCAAATGAGCGACAGGTCTTTGAAGAGAATCTATCAGGAACTCAGAAAAAACCAAAAGTTGCATTCTTCCGGTGGAAGAGGTGACAGAAGAGAGAAGGAACGGAGGAATGAAGATGGATGGATTGACGATGGAAGGATGGAAAGGAGGATGAAAGAACTTAACATCAAAGAGAGAAGATGAGAATGAAGAAAAAGATAGTGAAAATGATGAAAATGACAAAGATGAAGAAGATAAAAAAGCTTATTGTGAGGAAGAAAAATGAAAGCTGTTATATTAGATGGTTTATTCTCAGTTAATATTTAATTTTCAACATTTGAAAAAGATTTTCACTTTTCCTTTTAATATTTCATTCGAAGATAAAAGAATAAACGATGTTTTTTTATAATAGCAATATCACCACGATCGAATCTAACTCGGAATCGAAGATGCTTCGCGTCTTATCGTTCTAGAATGTTCCAGCCCTTATATGCCGGTTTTAGCAGTCATCTGCTCTAAATTAATTATGAGGCGTTCAACTCATATTTTATTAGAAATTTGCAAAAAGTTTATTCTGTTATTGACAATTTTTATATTATTTTTTCTTCATAATCATCACTATAAGTTATTTTTATTCCATCGACATTGTTAATTTTCGATGCGCATTCTTGGCCGCTACGTATAAAGCAATTCAAAAAAAATAATATGGATCCTACTATTTTAAATACTTCAAGCTATCTACGACCTTTCTCATTCATCAAGCATTCATTTGAAATTCATTCGAAACCTCTCATTCATCAAGCATTCATTTGAAATTCATTCAAAACCTCTCATTCATCAAGCATTCATTTGAAATTCCTTCAAAACCTCTCATTCATCAATCATTCATTTGAAATTCATTCAAAACCTCTCATTCATCAATCATTCATTTGAAATTCATTCAAAACCTCTCATTCATCAATCATTCATTTGAAATTCATTCAAAACCTCTCATTCATTGAAAATTCCTTCAAAATTTATTCAAAGACATTTTCGTTCGCTTTCATAGCTTTTTGGTTTATTTTTTCAACTATCCTCATCAATATATCTTATAAATAATTTTTTTTTCATATGTTTTTTTAGTTTTTTCAAGTCCAGAAATACGCTGGAAATGGCACAAAACACGGCGAACACTCGAACAAAAAAACAAAAACAAACTTCACGAGAACTGAATGTTATCAGTCATAAAAGTTAGCATTGAACTTACAACAAATACAAACACGAATATCATTATAGTGGCATTAACGCCGTAGAGTTTCGAGGCCACAATACAATACAATACAATACAAACACGAATATTATTATAGTGGCATTGACCCCGTAGAGTTTCGAAGCCACAAAGGACAAAAAATATGAAAATTATGAATAATAATAATGTTTTAATGAAAAATGGTAAGAAAAAAGGTTAAAATTGAATCGATGAGCACTGAGTATAAGGAGCTTATTGAGTATTGAGAAGACAAGGAAGGAATGTTTTGTCTTTGTAGGAGGAGTAAATTGTTTTGGCGTAATTGTGCGTTCGTCTCCGCACATAATGAATGTAAACAGGTGGGAGGGTCTGATGGAGTACATGGCGAATTGATCAAGTCCAGAAATACGCTAGAAAAGTTACAAAAACACGGCGAATAGTCGAACTGAAAAAGAAAACATTGAAATATACGAGAACAGAATGTTATCAGTCACAAAAGTCGGCATTGAACCTACGAAATGAACAAATGGCGAGAGAGAAAAAGTAGAAAAAATATTAAACACAATGAAATATTAATTTAAAACAATAAACCAATTAAAAAATTTGAAAAAATCATTAAAATAGTGAAATTTGAAGAATGAAAACTCAGCGACAATAACTGGTATCACGTTGGCAACGCATACATAGAAAAAGAAGCACATGGCGATTTGGTGAAATTTTTCAAACGGCTTGATTGTTCGGTTTTAAGACCTACTTTGGAGAGCTCACATCCAATTGAGTTTTAAATTTTTCATATCTCGAAGGTTTCATGCGTGGGGCTTCTGCCTTCAAAAAATTTCAAAGACGATTAAAAGTAGTTTTGAACTTTTTAAAAGAATTAAAAAACTGGTTTTAGAGTAGAAAGAGGCCAAAATCTTTCCATTAACTTTTAATTTGAAAAAGAATATTTTTTACTAATATATTTTTTTATGCATTAAAATCCTCCTCCTGTGACGAAGTCTTGGCGTCATCATGAAACAAATTGGTCGTTAGCTTTCAAAGTCTAAAACAGTTGTTTTGGCTTTTAACTCCCTCGTTAAACTCTCTTTCAGCTACTCTTGTCCAATTAAGCTTTTATCACAATCATCCCTTTTTATTATCGACTTTTATGCGATTTTTTCATTTTGAGCCGTTTACAACAGCCTTTTCAAAAAACGAAGAAGTTTCATTGATCATAGTTTTTTTAGCTCTCACCTATTTTTACTCTTTTTGAACCATTTAATTTATCCGTTGAAACGCTTTCAAACTACCCTTTCACCCCCTCCCCCCCCTTCAACCCTCTCACCCCCCTTCAACCCTCTCACCCCTTTTCAACCCTCTCGCCCCCCTTCAACTCTTTCACCCCCTTTCAACCCTCTCACCCCCCTTCAACCCTCTCACCCCCCTTCAACCCTCTCACCCCCCCCTTCAACCCTCTCACCCCCCCTCCAATCTTCTTCCCTCTTTTCAACCCCCTCCCCCCTCTCTCGCAAAAATGAGCCAACGTTACGAAAGACCCCGTAATGACAGAGTTTCGAGCCCTGTTGGCTTTGTAGCCCCCGAACTCCGTGCCCCTCCCAACTGCTCGCCCATACATGGGCGCGAATACCCTAACATGTCCCCATATTTGGGGCAAGATTTTCTGCGTGGTTTTGACTTCAACGCTTCGTTGAGTGAGCTTTTGGACAGCCCTTTGCCTTACGGAACTCCTGGCAGCGCCATACTGTTCGAAAGGAACCCCAGGCTACCCTACAGACCCAACCCCATGTTCCGCAGAGGTCATGGTCGAGTGGTCACAGACGTCGCAGGAATACGAACTTATCGCGTTCGCCCGCGTAGCACCTCGTTCAGGGTGCCAACTCCGAATAGAACTCCTCCAAGCGCACGGCTATATGCGCCTCCGAGAGAGCGTGTAGTGGTTAACCTATTAAACGACGATGACAGTGACGATGACAGTGACGATGATGTTGATGACGTCTTTGACGACTTCGAGGACGAAGGACTAGGAGGTGAATATTCATCACCACACAGCGGCGGGTGGGCGCGAGAAGATGTTTACGGTGGTGGATATGGTGGCGGTGTCTATGGAGGCATGGATCAGATGGATCTCAGGGTGCTTCACAATGCTGGTGGCCTCCGTGGACGTCGTGCAAGCTGCGGCGCTAACGCTCCGAAGCCACCGCGGGTGCAAAAACGTAATATTAGTTTCAGTAATGCCAAGCAACATCGAAACCGAGGTGGTGAGGTTGTAGGAAGAAGAAGCAACAAAGGGGACAGAGCCAGGAGGGGTAGTAACAAAGGAAACAAAGAAAGAAGGAGTAGGAACAATAACAATGAATATAATAAAGAGAGGATGAGTAGTTACAAGGTTGACAAAGAAATGGAGAACAGAAGATTTGATGGTGTGAAGGTGTATAGAAATAACAGGAGTAACAATAAGAGCAACAAAGAGAACAGGAGTAACAACAGGAGCAACAAAGAGAACCGGAGTAACAACAGGAGCAACAAAGAAAAACAAAGGAACAAGCTGATGCAAATGAGCGACAGGTCTTTGAAGAGAATCTATCAGGAACTCAGAAAAAACCAAAAGTTGCAGTTTACCGGTGGAAGAGGTGGCAGAAGAAAGAACGGACGAAGGAATGAAGATGGATGGATTGAGGATGAAAGGATGGAAAGGTGGATGAGCAAGAATAACAGCAACTACACCAGGAAAAGATGAAAATGATGGTGATGGTGGTGGTGGTGAAGGGGGTGAATGAGATGGAGAAGGAAATGGGGGAAAATAAAAGAATATAACATCAAATAAAAAAACTAGAAAAAAAAATAAGGAGAATAAAAAAATAGAAGATAAAGAAAGAAGAAAGGATGAAAAAAGACGGATGAGGGTTAGGATGGAGAAGATGAAGAAGAAGAAGAAGAGGATAAAGATGCAGAGGATGACGAAGAAAAGGATAAAGAGGAAGATGGTGAAGAAGAGATGGTGAAGAGGAAGATGGTGAAGAGGAAGATGGTGAAGAGGAAGATGGTGAAGAAGAAGATGGTGAAGAGGAAGATGGTGAAGAGGAAGATGGTGAAGAAGAAGATGGTGAAGAGGAAGATGGTGATGAAGAAGATGGTGATGAAGAAGATGGTGAAGAAGAAGATGGTGAAGAGGATAAAAAGGATTTTATTATATGAGACTATATTGAACAAAATATATTCATATTTATATTATAATTTTACGTTGCAACTCATCCATAACTCCTCTTAATTGTTCCTCATCTAATCCATCCATTTACAGCTCATTTCATATTTATTTTTTGTTTTTAGATTTAATTTCTGGAAAATAAACCAATTTTTTTGTCTAATTTTTGTCTATCGAAATTTTCTTTTAACTGTTGACCCTCAATACTGCAGTTGCTGTCACAGTCTCATTAGTCATCTCATGATCGGACTATTGCAACTCCCTTCTTTGTGGTCATTCAGCCTACGTCCTTTCTAACTTGCAATCTCTTCAAAATCATGCCGCCAAAACTGTTCTTCAGGCCGACTACATCAGTTCTTTTCACGCCTGCCTTGATCGCTTGCACTGGTTACCGGTTGCTCAAAGGTCTAAACTCAAGTTGATGTGGCTTGTATCTAATGTTCTCACCACTGTCAACCAGCTTACTTACATGATCTTTTCATTCGACACCCACATGAATCACTTAGATCCTCTCAAACCGGCCCCGTGTTGCATCAGCCAGTTCTCTTCATATTTCACTTCTACCTCTTCTTCTTTCTGTTACTCCTCCTCCTCTTCTTCTTCCTCCTCTTCCTCCTCCTCCTCCTTCTTCTCCCCCTCCTCTTCCTCCTCCTCCTCTTCTTCTTCCTCCTCTTCCTCCTCTTCCTCCTCATCC
>OX387261.1:3904877-3913054 GCA_947562095.1 Branchellion lobata | reverse complement strand
CCTATGTTCCGCAGAGGCCACGGCCAAGTGGTGACAGATCGCGAAGGAAAAAGAGCTTATCGGATTTGGCCTCGTAGGTTCCGCAAAGTGAGACCTTCGAGAAGAACTCCAGAGAGCGTGTGGCAGGGAGTGATGGCCGAAAGAGAAGCTTTCGTGGCCAACCTTGTGGACGAAGATGACGATGATTGCTTTTCTGATGAAAAAGAAAATGAAGAAGATATGTGGCTTCCACCAAGCGCAGTTGGCTGCGGTTTTCGCCACGCAAGCTGCGGCTCAAACACTCAGAAAAGGTTGAGCAAAAAAAAACGCAACATCAGCAGCAGTAATGCCAAGCAACATCGGGGTCGAGGTGATAAGGTTGTAGGAAGAAGCAGCAACAAAGGGGACAGAGCCAGGAGGGGTAGTAACAAAGGAAACAAAGAAAGAAGGAGTAGGAACAATAACAATGAATATAATAAAGAGAGGATGAGTAGTTACAAGGTTGACAAAGAAATGGAGAACAGAAGATTTGATGGTGTGAAGGTGTATAGAAATAACAGGAGTAACAACAGGAGAAACAAAGAGAACAGGAGTAACAACAGGAGCAACAAAGAGGACAGGAGTAACAACAGGAGCAACAAAGAAAAACAAAGGAACAAGCTGATGCAAATGAGCGACAGGTCTTTGAAGAGAATCTATCAGGAACTCAGAAAAAACCAAAAGTTGCATTCTTCCGGTGGAAGAGGTGACAGAAGAGAGGAGGAACGGAGGAATGAAGATGGATGGATTGAAGATGGAAGGATGGAAAGGAGGATGAGTAAGAATAACAGCAACTACACCAGGAAAAGATGAAAATGATGGTGGTGGTGGTGGTGAAGGGGGTGAATGAGATGGAGAAGGAAATGGGCAAAAATAAAAGAATATAACATCAAATAAAAAAACTAGAAAAAAAAAAAAAGAATTAAAAGGAAATGAAAGAAAATAGGATGGAAGGAAAGAGGATGAGGGTGAGGATGAAAAAGATGAGGATGAAGAGGAAGATGGTGATGAAGAAGATGGTGAAGAAGAAGATAGTGAAGAGGAAGATGGTGACGAAGAAGAGGATAAAAAGGATTTTATTATATGAGACTATATTGAACAAAATATATTCATATTTATATTATAATTTTACGTTGCAACTCATCCATAACTCCTCTTAATTGTTCCTCATCTAATCCATCCAACTCTAATCTAATCTAATCATTATATTTATAGTGCACCCTTCAGTATGCCACATTATTATTATATCATCGTTTTTCAGATCCAAGTTCTGGTTTTAAATATATTTTTTCAACTAAGCATTTCAACGGTTTACTCTCTCGACGGAATCTTTCTTCTGCGCCCTTTCGCCCACTTCGCCTTATTAGACGTAGAATTTTTTAAATTTATAAATTTTCTAAACTTTCTAAATTCTAAACGCAAGTCTTTTTCTTTTCAAAATAATAATTCTCACAAAAAACCTAAAATTAAATTAACAAACACACTTCCTTGGCCGACTCTTTCAATTTCTAATAATGAACTAAACCTCTCTTTATCAAACACCAGGTCGGAATAAAAAAATATTTACACATTTTTAATCTTTTAACTTTTTCCTCTATTAACTTTTAGTCTTAAGTGAGACATGGCATGAAGATGCCACTTCACCCTCTTTACTTTCTCCTTCTCCTCCGTCTTACTTTTTCATTGAATTGGCTAGGTCTCCTACAAAACTTTTTTCTTCTTCTCACTCCTCTTATGGTGGCATTTCTTTGTTATATAAATCTACATTTTCTGCTTCTAACATTCACTATCTTTCTTATTCTTCATTCAAATCTTCTACTTTAACCTGTTATTGCACTAATTGATAGGCCTCCTTCATCCTCCCTCCCACTTTTCCTAGAAGATTTTTCAGTTTTAACTGAGACTCTTCATATGCATTCTTCCCTTTTTTTAATTAGGAAGATTTTAATATTGCTAATAATATTAAATTGAATTTTCATTCTTTGAAACTAGATAATATTTTTGATCTTTTTAATCTCACCCAACTTGATAATTTTTCAACACACACTGCCGAGAACACACTTGATTATATAATCTCCTCTTTTTTCACTAAACCATCCACCTCTGTTGAATCTGTTACATTATAATAATAAGAATAATAATAATAATAATGATAATAATAATAATAATAATAATAATAATAATAATAATAATAATAATAATAATAATAATAATAATAATAATAATAATAATAATAATAATAATAATAATAATAATAATAATAATAATAATAATAATAATAATAATAATAATAATAATAATAATAATAATAATAATAATAATAATAATAATAATAATAATAAGAATTAAAAAAAAAAAATAATAATAATAATAATAATAATAATAACAATAATAATAATAATAATAATAATAATAATAATAATAATAATAATAATAATAATAAGAATTAAAAAAAAAATAATAATAAAATAATAATAATAATAATAATAATAATAATAATAATATAATAATAATAATAATAATAATAATAATAATAATAATAATAATAATAATAATAATAATAATAATAATAATAATAATAATAACAATAATAATAATAATGATAAATAAGAAGTTTTGAGAGCTTTACGAAAACAAACAGGAGACGAAGCAGAGTACGATTGAAAAATGATTTAATCAGTTTATCTTAGGTGCTGACTTCAACTCATTGTCACATAATAGTCTCGCACGAACTGGTCTTCAATCAATTTACTATGGACCAACTTGTAAAGAAAATAATCTTGATAGGTTATATGGTATCAATATAGATCCTAAGTTATTCAACCCTAATACTTATGTTTCCCATATCAAGACCCACCATCTTGGTGTTATTGCCTTGCCTCTTAACATAGCCCCATCTCATAACAATATTACACGTTCAATTCACGCCTACCGCCGTCGACATCCCAACCAACATAAGGCATGTCTCGATTACTTATCATCAAGCTCCTTTAATCTGACATATGATGATATCACAGAATCAGTTCCTTCTTTCGATACTACAGTTAATAGTATTTTTAAAAAGTTTTATCCGCATAAACAAATAACCATAAAATCATCTGATCCTCCATTTATTAACCCATTTGTTAAATCACTTCTCCGTCAAAAAAACTGTCTCATGAGGAAGGGAAAGATACGCCAAGCTACATCAATCACTAATCAAATCAGGATTATTATTATAACTTCTAACAAACTTTCATTAGCTAATAGTAAAAGAGGCAGCAAAGCAATGTGGAGCACAGTGAACAAACTACGTGGAAAATTCCTTCTTCAAATGCTAACTCCAACATTGATGCCGATACATTCAATAGCTATTTTGCTTCTATATCTAACTCATCCAACTATATTGAACTCACACATAAGCTATCAGCACCACACAATATTAATTATATCGCATCTTCTACTGTATATTATATTCTTAATAAAAGTTGCCCTGAAGGAACAGGATCTGATGGTCTCCCAGGCTGGTTTCTCAAACTTATTTCTTCTGCAATCTGTGAGCCTCTGTCGACCATCTACAACAACTGATTCAAACAGGCATTTTTTTCATTGACTTCCTTCGACATCTCATAAATTTAAAACTCTCAACTGGCTTCGAAGCCCTCTGGTGCAATGCCACTACAATAATCGTATTTGCGTTTTATTAAAAGGTATATTATCGTATTGGGTTCTGTAGTATTCTATTTTATTGCATAGTATTGTATTGTATTGCACTGTATTGTATTGTATTGCACTGTATTGTATTGTATTGTATTGCACTGTATTGTATTGCATTGTATTGTATTGCATTGTATTGCACTGCATTGTATTGTATTGCATTGTATTGCACTGTATTGTATTGTATTGTATTGTATTGTATTGTATTGTATTGCACTGTATTGTATTGTATTGCACTGTATTGTATTGCATTGTATTGCACTGTATTGTATTGCATTGTATTGCACTGTATTGTATTGCATTGTATTGCATTGTATTGCACTGTATTGTATTGCATTGTATTGCACTGTATTTCACTGTATTGTATTGCACTGTATTGTATTGCATTGTATTGCACTGTATTGCACTGTATTGTATTGCATTATGATATTTTTCAAATTCTGGTAGATTTAAGCGAACGGTAGGCTCACCACTGCGTCGACAGACGAGACACAAAAGTTTGTCGTTGGGGGTTTAAATTGCAGCAGGATTATAAGGCGTACTTCGGAGCCACGGACCACATCCCACCTCGAAAGTCTACGAACAAGAGTTCATCAAGAGATGCAAATATTGATTTTTTTAGAATAGTTAGGAGGAAGGTAGTTAAGTCTTATAAGTATATTGAGTAAATATTGGAGTTGTTTTATATGTTCATGATTGGCAAATCCACACCATGAAGGTGCTGCATGTTTTATGCGAGATATAATTAGAGATTCTGTTGGATCATATAATTGAGGACCAATAAATAATAGTTATTTTAAGCGCATGAAACGCTTGGTAGCAGTTTGCAAAGACACAAACAAAGTACACAGAAGGGAAAGCTTACAAGCGTGCTTGTGTTTTCAGTACACAAGCAGTAAAAGTACACAAAAATGTGAAGATTGGTAAATAAGTTGTTAACAAGTTTTGATAAATTCCAATGTTTGATATTGTTGCTCTACTCGATCGGATTCAACGAAAACTATTTAAGACATTTGTGGACAAGGAAGAATTAATTCCTTTATGAGATAAATATTTTAATTGAGTTTGACAGGAATTATCCTTCGTGATTAAAGTGTCTTAACAAACTTTGTGAGCGCAAAGTTTTCAGACAACTCCTGACTCCTTCCGACTCCTCCCAGCTCTTCCTTAATTCCCGCAACTTTTTCTAACCTTTCCTAACTTCTCCCAAGTCTTCTTTGCTCTTCTTTACCCCTCCTAACCCCTTCTAACTCCTCCTAACTCCTCCTTACCCCTCCTAACTCCTCCTAACTCCTCTTTACTCCTCCCAACTCCTCTTAACTCCGCCTTACTCCTTCTAACCCCTCCTAACTCCTCCTAACTTTTCCTTACTCTTCCTTACTCCTCTTAACTCCTCCTAACTCCTCCTTACTCCTCCTAACTCCTCCTAACTCCTCCTTACTCCTCTTAACTCCCCCTTACTCCTCCTTACTCCTCCTAACTCCTCCTTACTCTTCGCAACTCCTCCTAACTCCTTCTCTTGCAGTGGTATATCAACAACGTGGTCACTTGAAGCTTTCAGCAGTTCTTTGTACCAAGCAGGAACGACGTTAAGAATAAGTTTCCTGTTCCCCGCCTTGGTAAACTCTTCCAAATCCAGCTGTCCTCTTCTTGCCTTCTCTTTCCTCTTTTCCTCTTTCCCTTTTTCCTCATTCTCTTTCTCTTCCTCCTTCTTCAAGTCTTCTTCATTAATAAATTCCCACGAAATTTCTTGGCCGTTAACAAACTCGAAAATGCACACCCTGCAAAACGTTATTATTATTATTATTATTGTTATTATTATTATTATTATTATTATTATTATTATAATTATTTATTCTAATTATTATTATTAGTAGTAGTAGTAGTGGTAGTCGTCGTAATAAAAATAACAACAATAATAATAGTAAATATAAGCAAAAAAAAAACAATAATAAAAACAACGGTACCCATCTGTATCATGTTCGCCCAACTGTTCTTGAATCAACGTCAACACGGCTTCAAGCGAAGCCAAACATCCCTCTTTACTCCACTCCTGTATCATTATTATTACAATAATAGTAATAATAATAATCATTATTATCATTATCATTAAGATTATTTATATTATTATTACTATTATAAGTATTTTTGTTTAATTATTCTAGAGCAGACGGCTGCCCTAACCGGTATAAAAAGGCTGGAACATTCTAGAACGAAAGGACGCGTAACATATTTCTTAGGGTGTGATTTCGTAGTGGCGATGTCGTTATAAAAAAGAAAAATCTCATTTACTCTTTTATCGTCCTATTATTATGAAAAAGCTCATTTACTCTTTTATCGTCCTATTATTATGAAAAAGCTCATTTACTCTTTTATCGTCCTTTTATTATGAAAAAGCTCATTTACTCTTTTATCGTCCTATGAAACAATGAAAGCAAATTTCTTGAAGTAATAATAAAAATAAATAATAGTAATAATGAATAACAATAAAAATAATAATGATAAATGGAAGCAATAAAATTAAAATAAATTAAAACCAACAATAGCAAGGGATGGCAGATCGGAAACTGTTTTCACTTCGATAGCTTCCACTTGGTTTCCCTCCTTCAGTCCGATCACCATCTGCGATTGTGATTGTTCGTGTCTGTTGATGTTTGTTGATGTCTGTTGATGTTTGTTGATGTTTGTTGATGTTTGTTGATGTTTGTTGATGTTTGTTGATGTTTGTTGATGTTTGTTGATGTGTGTTGATGTGTGTTGATGTTTGTTGATGTTTGTTGGTGTTTGTTTGTTGATGTTTGTTGGTGTTTGTTGATGTTTGTTGGTGTTTGTTGATGTTTGTTGATGTCTGTTGATGTTTGTTGATGTTTGTTGATGTTTGTTGATGTTTGTTGATGTTTGTTGATGTTTGTTGATGTGTGTTGATGTGTGTTGATGTTTGTTGATGTTTGTTGGTGTTTGTTTGTTGATGTTTGTTGGTGTTTGTTGATGTTTGTTAATGTTTGTTGATGTTTGTTGGTGTTTGTTGATGTTTGTTGATGTTTGTTGGTGTTTGTTGGTGTTTGTTGATGTTTGTTGATGTTTGTTGATGTTTGTTGATGTTTGTTGGTGTTTGTTGATGTTTGTTGATGTTTGTTGATGTTTGTTGATGTTTGTTGATGTTTGTTGGTGTTTGTTGATGTTTGTTGATGTTTGTTGATGTTTGTTGATGTTTGTTGATGTTTGTTGATGTGTGTTGATGTTTATTGATGTTTGTTGATGTTTGTTGATGTCTGTTTGTTGGTGTTTGTTGATGTTTGTTGATGTCTATTGGTGTTTGTTGGTGTTTGTTGAGGTTTGTTGATGTGTGTTGATGTTTGTTGATGTTTGTTGATGTCTGTTTGTTGGTGTTTGTTGATGTTTGTTGATGTCTGTTGGTGTTTGTTGGTGTTTGTTGATGTTTGTTGATGTTTGTTGATGTCTGTTTGTTGGTGTTTGTTGATGTTTGTTGATGTTTGTTGATGTCTGTTGGTGTTTGTTGGTGTTTGTTGAGGTTTGTTGATGTGTGATGTTTGTTGATGTTTGTTTGTTGGTGTTTGTTGTTGATTTTTGTTGGTGTCTGTTGGTGTTTGTTGATGTTTGTTGGTTGGTGTTTGTTGATGTTTGTTTGTTGGTGTTTGTTGATGTTTGTTGGTTATTGTTTGTTGGTGTTTGTTGATGTTTGTTGGTGTTTGTTTGTTGATGTTTGTTGATTTTTGTTGGTGTTTGTTTGTTGATGTTTATTGGTGTTTGTTTGTTGATGTTTTTTGATGTTTGTTGGTGTTTGTTTGTTGATGTTTGTTGGTGTTTGTTTGTTGATGTCTGTTGGTGTTTGTTGGTGTTTGTTGATGTTTGTTGGTGTTTGTTGGTGTTTGTTGATGTTTGTTTGTTGGTGTTTGTTAATGTTTGTTGGTGTTTGTTGGTGTCTGTTGATGTTTGTTGATGTCTGTTGATGTTTGTTTGTTGATGTCTGTTGATGTTTGTTTGTTGGTGTTTGTTGATGTTTGTTTGTTGGTGTTTGTTGATGTTTGTTTGTTGGTGTTTGTTGATGTTTGTTTGTTGATTTTTATTGGTGTTTTTTGTTGATGTTTGTTAATGTTTGTTTGTTGGTGTTTTTTTGTTGATGTTTGTTGATGTTTGTTTGTTTGTTAATGTTTGTTGATTTTTGTTGGTGTTTTTTTGTTGATGTTTGTTGGTGTTTGTTGATGTTTGTTTGTTGGTGTTTGTTTGTTGGTGTTTGTTTGTTGATGTTTGTTGGTGTTTGTTTGTTGGTGTTTGTTTGTTGATTTTTGTTGGTGTTTGTTTGTTGATGTTTGTTAGTGTTTGTTTGTTTATATCTGATAATATTCGTTGGTGTTTGCTGATGTTTGTTGGTGTTTTTTGTTGATGTTTGTTGGTGTTTGTTGATGTTTGTTGATGTTTGTTTGTTGTTGTTTTGTTGTTGA
>OX387261.1:3892377-3897377 GCA_947562095.1 Branchellion lobata | reverse complement strand
TCCTGGTATGTTTGTTGACGTTTGTTTGTTAATGTTTATTGGTGTTTGTTGATGTTTGCTTGTTAGTATTTGTTGGTGTTTGTTCATATTTGTGTGGTTGTTGATGTTTGTTGATTTTTATATGTTCGTTAATAATAATAATAATAATAATAATAATAATAATAATAATAACACTAAGAATAATTATATTATTATTATTAATAATGATAACAAGAAAGACAAAAATATTAAAAATTGAATAAAATAAAAATAATTACAATAATAATAACAATAATAGTAATATAAATAACAATAATTATTATTATTGTTTGTATTATGCCAAAAGACACTTGCAAAGGAGTGGTTGTGTGGAATCAGTATTATTGATAATAATAAAAGAAAAATAAAAACAAATTTCATTATTATTATTATTATTATTATTATCACCATCGCCATCATCACCATCAACATCATCATCATCATCATCATCATCATCATCATCATCATCATCATCCTCATCATCATCCTCATCATCATCATCATCATCATCATCATCATCATCATCATCATCATCATCAGCATCATCATCATCATCATCATCATCATCATCATCATCATCATCATCATCATCATCATCATCATCATCCTCATCATCATCCTCATCATCATCATCATCATCATCATCATCATCATCATCATCATCATCATCATCATCATCATCATCCTCATCCTCATCATCCTCATCATCATCATCATCATCATCATCATCATCATCATCATCATCATCATCATCATCATCATCATCATCATCATCATCATCATCACCATCATCATCATCATCATCATCATCATCATCATCATCATTATCATCATCATCATCATCATCATCATCATCATCATCATCATCATCATCATCATCATCATCATCATCATCATCATCATCATCATCATCATTACCTCTGTATTTCTTTACTACAATCTTCCATCCATTGTTTCTTTCAAATTTCGAACACATGAGTTTTCTGAGTATTCCTCGGTAACACATGAAATCAACCTTGGCTCTGTGGAAGTTATAATCATTATTATTAATATAATTCTTATTATTACTATTATCATCATCATTATTATTCTTAATATTATTATTGTTGTTGTTCAGTGGGATATCTTATCTAATTATGTTCATGACAATTCCTTTTTCATTCTTTATAGCTTATCTAATCAAATCTAATCAAATCTTATCAAATCTAATGAAATCTAATCTAATCTTATTTAATTTGATCAAATTTAATCTAATTTAATTAAAGCTAATAAAACCTAATCTAATTTAATCAAATCTAATCAAAGCATTTGTATAGCACTGATAACCCTGTTTAAGAGTGCTCTGCTGGGAGGTGTACAAATAAGAATTAACTGAAAGTTTAAAATTTTGAAATGAAAAAAACTATACTAACACTAATTGAATTATGAAAGCCATGAGTGAATTATAAAGGCCATGAGTGAATTATGAAGGCCATGAGTGAATTATGAAGGCCATGAGTGAATTATAAAGGCCATGAGTGAATTATAAAGGCCATGAGTGAATTATGAAGGCCATGAGTGAATTATGAAGGCCATGAGTGAATTATAAAGGCCATGAGTGAATTATAAAGGCCATGAGTGAATTATGAAGGCCATGAGTGAATTATAAAGGCCATGAGTGAATTATGAAGGCCATGAGTGAATTATAAAGGCCATGAGTGAATTATGAAGGCCATGAGTGAATTATAAAGGCCATGAGTGAATTATAAAGGCCATGAGTGAATTATGAAGGCCATGAGTGAATTATGAAGGCCATGAGTGAATTATGAAGGCCATGAGTGAATTACGAAGGCCATGAGTGAATTATGAAGGCCATGAGTGAATTATGAAGGTCATGAGTGAATTTTGAGAAGCATAATTGAATTATGAGGAGCATAATTGAATTATGAGGAGCATAATTGAATTATGAGGAGCATAATTGAATTATGAGGAGCATAATTGAATTATGAGGAGCATAATTGAATTATGAGGAGCATAATTGAATTATGAGGAGCATAATTGAATTATGAGGAGCATAATTGAATTATGAGGAGCATAATTGAATTATGAGGAGCATAATTGAATTATGAGGAGCATAATTGAATTATGAGGAGCATAATTGAATTATGAGGACCATAAACATAGTATTATACTTTGGGGGTGCCTTTTTTTTTTCTTCCGTATACCAGTTCAAGAGGAATTCCAAGTCACTAGGGAACAGATTGTCTTTGGAAATAAAAGTATCGTAGCCAAGAGTCAAATCTAAATTCAAACTAACGTGATTTTCAAATCGACAAAGGTGTGTGAGACCAGATTGGTCCATTCTGAATTTACCATTAATGTCCGTAGAAAAGAATCCTATATTTTGTCTTTGACATAAAGTAAACATATCATGCGAACGGAGCCTTGAAATGTTCAAAGATGACATTTTTGATCTTTTACGTATATTTTCATACATTTTTACTTGAAAATTATATTGAAAAACTGTTTAAAGTAGTGTCAAAAAATCGCGCTCAATAGGTGTGACGGAATCATGTGAAAAGTAAACCACCCGCTTTTTTTTATAATCTTCATTGAAGCAAATCTAAACAAACGCTAAAGAAAGCACAGAACAAAATTAACAATCGAAATGAAAAAAAAACAACTGAATGTCACAAGAACTGTCTGTTGCAAGAAATCGAAAACTGACTCTAGAATCAAATTTATGAATTTCAAAAATTTTAAATTGTGTCAAAATTCATTATGAATGACTAGTGAAGACTGTTTCATCAAACTTATCGAAACTGGACATCCATGGTCTTTGGTTAGCAGTGTAATAAACACCTGTTTTTGCTACGGACTGTTTTTAAACTTGTAAATTGGACGAGAATGTTACAATTTTATATGTTTCATCATTCTCAGATTCAAGTACTGGTTTGGAGTATATTTATCTTATTAAGGTTTTCATTTAATTATATTCTCGACTCTCGGAATCTTCCTTCTGTTCCCTTTCGCCCACCTCGCCTTGTTAAAAGCAGAATTTTTTTATCTAAACTTACTAAATTCTAAGCCTAGGTTCCATTTTTTCAAATCATTATTTTTCACAAAAAACCTGAAAGTAAATTAACAAAACCGTTTCCTCAGCCGACTCTTTCAAATTCTGATAATGAACTAAACTATTCTTTACTAAACACCATGTATTTTAACAATGAATCCGTCACACGTTTTCGATCTTTTAACCTTTTTCTCTATAGACTTTTAAGTCTTAATTGAGACATGACATGAAGATGCTACTTCACCCTCTTCACTTTGTGCTTCTCCTTCATCTAACTGTTTCATTACTAGCTCTCCTAGTAAACTTTTCTTTTCTTTTCACTCCTACTATGGTAGCATTTCTCTGTTTTATAAATCTAAATTTTCTGTTTCTTATATTCACTCTTCTTATTATTCTATATTCGAATGTCTATTTTCATCATTCAAATCTCCTTATTTCACTTTTGTTATTGCACTACTTTATAGGCCTCCTTCTTCCTCCCTCCCACTTTTCCTTGGAGAGTTTTCAGTTTCAACTGAGACTCTTCATATGCATTCTTCCCTTTTTTTTATTTTGGGTGATTTTGAGATTGCTAATAATATTAACTTGAACCCTTATTCTTTAAAGCTAGATACTATTTTTGATCTTTTTTATCCTACACAATATGCTAATTTCCCATTACACACTGCTAGAAACACTTTTTTTTCACTAAACCATCCACCTCTGCTGAACCTGTTACCTTTTCTGACTATTATCTTATCAATTCTTCATTCACTGTTCCATCTTTTCCAATCTCCCATTTTAGACTTTATAAAAGGCCTTGGTCAAAATTTAATAAAGATCCCTTCATAACCTTTTTCTTTCTGTATTCCTTTGATCCTCTTTCTTTCCTTATCCCACCCAATCTTTTTTTAACAGCCTCCAATGATTTTCTCCTTGAAAGTCTTGATGCTGTTCTCCCTACAAAGACTTCCTCTTTTCGCCTCTCTTCTTCTAAGACTCCTTGGTTTGATAGCCAATGCTCTTCTGCCACAAGGGCTGTTCGGAAGCTTGAACGACTCTACCGGGCAGATCGTTCTACAGCCTCAGAGAACAAACGGCAGAAAGAGTCATCATCTTATAGGAGTCTTCTCAACTCTAAGCATTCTTCCTTTCTCATTGACTCTGAATTAACCAATATAATCAATTCAATGTCCTCTTCCACATCTTCTCTTGACCTCATACCAACTCATATTTTATAGGTTTTCTTTTTCTTTTTTAATCCAATAATTCTTGAGCTAATTAATCTACCTTTCACTACAGCAATCTTTCCTTCTACCTCAATAAATCTACTATTACACCACTAATTAAAGGATTCTTTCTAGATCCTTTTTTGCTAACAAACTATAAGCCTGTGCCTAATTTATCCTTCATTTCTAAAATTCTGGAAAAGGTTGTCTGTTTTCAGCTTCTCTCTTTTTTGAAGCTAACAATCTGCTTCCTTCTACACAGTCTGGTTTTTGCCCTTTCCACTGAAATCTCACTTTTGAAAATATATACTGGTTCTTCACTTTCCTGTGGCAGGGTTAATATCTCCCTCCTTCTTTGTTTGCATTTTTCGCCTGCTTTGACACCGTCGACCACTCCTTACTAATTCAGCATCTTCAAACCTCTTTTGGAATTTCTGGCTCTTGTCTTGAACGGATTTCCTCTTACCTCTCCAACAGGAGTTCTGTAGTTTCTATAAATAACTCTCGTTTTACTTCTTCCTCTTTCCCATTTGGTTTTTCTCAGGCTCCTGTTCTTGGTCTTCTTCTTTTTATTCTCTACTTTTAAACTCCCAAGAATTATTTCACAATTTTATCTCCAGAGTCAACTTTATGCTGGTGAATCTTACATCTTCACTTCATTTCCTAAATATGAATTAGCTTCTACTTTCTAGAATTTTTTTTTGTATTGGTAAAATAATCTC
>OX387261.1:3852377-3882377 GCA_947562095.1 Branchellion lobata | reverse complement strand
TTTGGATGGATGCATTGATGGATGCTTAGATGGATGCTTGGATGGATGCTTGGATGGATGCTTGGATGGATGCTTGGATGGATGCTTGGATCGATGCTTGTATGGATGCTTGGATGGATGTTTGGATGGATGCATTGATGGATGCTTAGATGGATTCTGGATGGATGCTTGGATGGATGCTTTGATGAATGTTTGGATGCATGCTTGGATGGATGCTCGGATGGATGCTCTGATGGATGCTTGGATGGATGCTTGGATGGATGCTTGGATGGATGCTTGGATGGATGCTTGGATGGATGCTTGGATGGATGCTTGGATTGATGATTGGATGGATGCTTGGATGGATGCTTGGATGGATGCTTGGATAGTTGCTTGGATGGATGCTTGGATGGATTCTTGAATGGATGCTTGGATGGATGCTTGAATGGATGCTTGGATGGATGCTTGGATTGATGTTTGGATGGATGCTTGGATGGATGCTTGGATGGATGCTTGGATAGATGCTTGGATGGATGCTCGGAGGGATGCTCTGATGGATGCTTGGATGGATGCTTGGATGGATGCTTGGATGGATGCTCGGATGGATGCTTAGATGGATGCTTGGATGGATGCTTGGATGGATGCTCGGATGGATGCTTGGATTGATGCTTGGATGGATGTTTGGATGGGTGCTCGGATGGATGCTTGGATGGATGCTCGGATTGATGCTCGGATGGATGCTCGGATGGATGCTTGGATGGATGCTTGGATGGATGCTTGGATGGATGCTTGGATGGATGTTTGGATGGATGCTCGGATGGATGCTCGGATGGTTGCTTTGATGCATGCTTGGATGGATGCTCGGATGGGTGCTCTGATTGATGCTTGGATGGATGCTTGGATAGATGCTTGGATGGATGCTTGGATGGATGCTCGGATGGATGCTTGGATGGATGTTTGGATGGATGCTTGGATGGATGCTTGAATGGATGCTTGGATGGATGCTTGGATTGATGCTTGGATGGATGCTTGAATGGATGCTTGGATAGATGCTTGGATGGATGCTTGAATGGATGCTTGAATGGATGCTTGGATGGATGCTTGGATTGATGGTTGGATTGATGCTTGGATGGATGCTTGAATGGATGTTTGGATGGATGCTTGAATGGATGCTTGGATTGATGATTGGATGGATGCTTGGATGGATGCTTGGATGGATGCTTGGATGGATGCTTGGATGGATGCTTGGATGGATTCTTGGATGGATTCTTGAATGGATGCTTGGATGGATGCTTGAATGGATGCTTGGATGGATGCTTGGATTGATGCTTGGATGGATGCTTGGATGGATGCTTGGATGGATGCTTGGATGGATGCTTGGATAGATGCTTGGATGGATGCTCGGAGGGATGCTCTGATGGATGCTTGGATGGATGCTTGGATGGATGCTTGGATAGATGCTTGGATGGATGCTCGGATGGATGCTTGGATTGATGCTTGGATGGATGTTTGGATGGGTGCTCGGATGGATGCTTGAATGGATGCTCGGATGGATGCTCGGATGGATGCTCGGATGGATGCTTGGATGGATGCTTGGATGGATGCTTGGATGGATGCTTGGATGGATGTTTGGATGGATCCTCGGATAAATGCTCGGATGGTTGCTTTGATGCATGTTTGGATGCATGCTTGGATGGATGCTCGGATGGGTGCTCTGATTGATGCTTGGATGGATGCTTGGATAGATGCTTGGATGGATGTTTGGATGGATGCTCGGATGGATGCTTGGATGGATGTTTGGATGGATGCTTGAATGGATGCTTGGATGGATGCTTGGATTGATGCTTGGATGGATGCTTGAATGGATGCTTGGATAGACGCTTGGATGGATGCTTGAATGGATGCTTGGATGGATGCTTGGATTGATGGTTGGATTGATGGTTGGATGGATGGTTGGATGGATGGTTGGATGGATGCTTGGATTATGTTTGGATGGATGCTCGGATGGATGCTTGGATTGATGCTTGGATGGATGCTTGAATGGATGTTTGGATGGATGCTTGAATGGATGCTTGGATTGATGCTTGGATGGATGCTTGGATGGATGCTTGGATGGATGCTTGGATGGATGCTTGGATGGATGCTCTGATGGATGCTCTGATGGATGCTTGGATGGATGCTTGGATGGATGCTTGGATGGATGCTCGGATGGATGCTTGGATGGATGCTCGGATGGATGCTTGGATGGATGTTTGGATGGATGTTTGGATGGATGCTCGGATGGATGCTTGGATGGATGCTTGGATGGATGTTTGGATGGATGCTTGGATGGATGTTGGATGGATGCTCGGATGGATGCTTGGATGGATGTTTGGATGGATGCTCGGATGGATGTTTGGATGGATGCTCGGATGGATGTTTGGATGGATGCTCGGATGGATGCTTGGATGGATGCTCGGATGGATGCTTGGATGGATGCTCGGATGGATGCTTAAAATTAGGCGTCCAAACAAAAAGTGACAACTGTCAAATTAACTAATAATTTTTTTTTTTTTATATAATTAAGCAACAATGAAAAAATTAAAAGTCCGGCCAACTTCAAGCAATGTCATGAAGTGTGACGAAGGTAAGAAAGAGAAAAACAAAGACTTGAAGATTATCTCAGAACTCTCAACCAATTGTAAAAGTTGAGAGTTTGTGAAATGCCAAGATGAGAAAAAGTAAAGTTAAAATACAAGCTCCAGTTCAAAAAGAAACTTTTTGTTCGTTTTTTATTTATTTTTTTTTTCAATCTTCGGTATTCTTCTGAATATTTGTTTTTTTGGTCACTTTTCATTTTTCATTAATCAATCTAATTTATATCGCTGTTTTACATTTCTTTCTCACTTTTTCTCAAATTGTCTTTCTTCAGTTTTCATAAAGTCGAATTCAGCCAGACGCTGTAAAAATCATATATCTAGGTGACTGTTTGGATGGATGCCTGGATGGACCTCTAAGCTTATCTTTGAGCGGAGATAGACGAGGATGGGGGGAGACTCACAGAAATCAAATGGTGATGTGATTTGGGGGTGTTTGTGGTGTTTTGAAGGTGTTTTGAGGTTTTTT
Source organism: Branchellion lobata (assembly GCA_947562095.1). Lineage (NCBI taxonomy): Eukaryota > Metazoa > Annelida > Clitellata > Hirudinida > Piscicolidae > Branchellion > Branchellion lobata. Next base: position 3,879,293 of record OX387261.1, on the reverse strand, counting down.
GTAGTGTTTTGTGGTGTTTTGGATGTGTTTTGTGTTTTGTGGTGTTTTTGTGGTGTATTGTGGTGTTTTTGGGGTGTTTTGTGGTGTTTTTGTAGTATTTTGTGGTGTTTTTGGGGTGTTTTGTGGTGTTTTTGTAGTATTTTGTGGTGTTTGTGGTGTTTTTGTGGTGTATTGTGGTGTTTTCGTCGTATTTTGTGGTATTATGAGAGTATTGTAATGTTCCGGTGGTGTTTCCGTGGTATATTGTGGTGTTTTTTTATGGTGTTATGACGTTTTTGTGGTGTAGTGTGGTGTTTTCGTGGTTTTTTGTAGTGTTTTTGTGGTGTGTATTGTGTCTTGTAGTGGTTTGTTTGTTTTGTGTTGTGATGTGTTGTGATGTGAGGTGCTGTTGCTTTGGTCTTATACAGTATTTTGTGGTGTTTTGAGGTGTTCTGAATGTTTTTTGTGATGTTGTGGTGTTTTGAAGGTTTTTTGAGGTGTTTTGTGATGTTTTGAAGGTGTTTTGTGGTGTTTTGTGGTGTTATGAAGTGTTTTGTGGTGTTTTGTGGTGTTTTGTGGTGTTTGAAGGTGTTTGTGGTGTTATGCGGTGTTATGAAGTGTTTTGTGGTGTTATGCGGTGTTTTGTGGTGTTATGAAGTGTTTTGTGGTGTTTTGTGGTGTTTTGTGGTGTTATGAAGTGTTTTGTGGTGTTTTGTGGTGTTATGAGGTGTTTGTGGTGTTTTGTGGTGTTATGAGGTGTTTGTGGTGTTTCCGAGGTGTTTTGAGGGTGTTTTGTGATGTTTCTGAGGTGTTTTGAGGGTGTTTTGTGATGTTTTGAAGATGTTTTGAAGGTGTTTTGAGGGTGTTGTGTGGTGTTTCCGTTGTATACTCTTGTGTTTTTGTGGTGTATTGTGGCGTTATTGTGGTGTTTTTTGGTGTTTTTCTGGTGTATTTTGGTGTTTTTCTGGTGTATTTTGGTGTTTTTATGGTATATTCTGGTGTATTGTGATGTATTGTGACGTTTTTTGTGGTGTATTTTGGTTTTTCTTTTGTTGTATTGTGGTGTAATTTTGGTGTGTATTGTGTTTTGTAGTGGTTTGTTTATGTTGTGTTGTGATGTGAGGTGCTGTTGCTTTGGTTTTATAGAGCGTTTTTGTTGGGGAGTTGCAGTGATATCATGTTTTTCTTTGTGGGTGTGTTTAAGCATTTTAAAATTTTCTTTCAAAGTTATTTTTAATATTTTATCTGTTCAAATATTCTTTGAAGCTTTTCAATTATTTATTGAAATTATTTATTTATTTACTTTTAAATTAGTTTTTTAGTCAGTTCAAAATATTCTTTGACATTTATTTTTATTTTTTTTCATCGGTTTAAAGTTTCATTTTTTTTCCATATTCTTTATCCGCTCGAAATTTTCTCTGAGTTTTATTTTAATTTAATATTGTTTTGTTTTTTTATAAGTTTTTATCTGTTCAGATATATATATATATTTGCAATCTGTTCAATATATATTTGCAATCTGTTCAATATATGTATCTTTTTTTTTCAGTTTTTACTCGGTTTAATTATTATTTTTTATTTTATCAATTATTTTCAACAATAATCTTTCTCTCTGAATCATTATATAAATTGTTCCTAATGTTGAGTCGGGTTGTGAGTTTGTGTTATTTTTTGTGTGTGTTGTGTGTTGGCACAACACCAGAGCACAACAACACACCTCCAAACACCAAAACACATTGCTTCAACACCACAACACCAAACCGCCAAAACATAACAAAACTGAATCCAGGTTGAGCCCCTTCTTATTCCCACCCACCCCTTAACCCCTAACCTCTCAGCCCCAAAACCCGCCGCTACCTACCTAATTTAGCTACATAACTATACCTACATAACTATACCTACATAACAATACCTACATAACTATACCTACATAACTATACCTACATAACAATACCTACATAACCGTACCTACATAACAATACCTACATAACCATACCTACATAACAATACCTACATACCTATACCTACATAACTATACCTACATAACTATACCTACATAACTATACCTACATAACTATACCTACATAACAATACCTACATAACTATACCTACATAACAATACCTACATAACCGTACCTACCATTAGCTACCTAACATTAACTACCTACCGAACTAATTATTTAAGTACCTAATTTCGTACATACTTAATTATTTACATACATACTTTTAATCTAATCTAATCCTTTACATATTTACTTACATATTTACTTACATAATTACTTACATAATTACTTACATAATTACTTACATAATTACTTACATAATTACTTACATACTTACTTACATACTTACCTACCTACCTACCTACCTACCTACCTAGTTACTTACTTACAATCCCCCCATCCCTATTTAACCCCTAACCTCCCTCCCCCCCCCTCCCCCCAACCTGAACCCAGCGTTGCTATGCTTAGACTGTTAATGCTGGGCGCCTTAGTTTTGCGTTCTAGTGCTGGCGTGTGCTGCGCGTCGTAGCATCATGTGTTGTTGTATATTGTTGTGTCGAGTGGTGTTAGGTGCTAACTTGCTGCCTTTCTCCTAACTTATTATCATTATTTTTTTTATTTTCATTATTATTATTATTATTATTATTATTATTGTTATTATTATCATTACTATTTACATATTTACATTGTTATTTACATTTGACATTTTTTTCGCGTGTGTGTGTGTGTGTGTGTGTGTGTGTGTGTGTGTGTGTGTGTGTGTGTGTGTGTGTGTGTGTGTGTGTGTGTGTTTGTGTGTGTGTGTGTGTTTGTGTGTGTGTGTGTGTGTGTGTGTGTGTGTGTGTGTGTGTGTGTGTGTGTGTGTGTGTGTGTGTGTGTGTGTGTGTGTGTGTATGTGCGTGTTTGTAGAGGTGCTGTAGTGTCTTAGTGGTTTGGTTTTGTGGTATTGTGAAGTTATTTTTGTTGTGGATGTGTGTTGTACGTTGTTTGATGTTTGTGATGTCGTGTTGTAGTGTTGTTGTGTGTTGTAAGTTGTGTTGTACAGTGTTGTTTCTGTGAGTCACCTTTCCCCATGGCAGGTTCCTAGTGTGGAAAGCTGCTTGTTCAGATGCTTGGGTGGATGCTTGAATCGATGCTTGAACGGATGCTTGGATGGATGCTTGGATGGATGCTTGGATGGATGCTTGGATGGATGCTTGGATGGATGCTTGAATGAATTCTTGAATCTTCTTTTGGATGGAAGCCCGGATAGATGTTTGGATGGATGCTTGGATGGATGCTTGAATGGATGCCTGAATGAATGCTTAGATGGACTCTTGAAATGACTGTTTAATTGAGCAGAGAAGCCGATAGACGAGGATGTGGTGAGACTCACAGAAATCAAATGGTGTGTTTTTGGGGTTTTTGGGGTTTTTGGGGTTTTTGGGGTTACTGTGGTGATTTGTGGTGATTTGAAGATATTTTGAGATGCTTTGAAGATGTTTTGTGGTATTCTGAAAGTGTTTCGTGGTGTTTCGTGGTATTCTGAAGGTGTTTCGTGGTGTTTCGTGGTATTCTGAAGGTGTTTCGTGGTGTTTTGTGGTATTCTGAAGGTGTTTCGTGGTGTTTTGTGGTATTCTGAAGGTGTTTCGTGGTGTTTCGTGGTGTTTTGCGGTATTCTGAAGGTGTTTCGTGGTGTTTTGTGGTATTCTGAAAGTGTTTCGTGGTGTTTTGTGGTATTCTGAAAGTGTTTCGTGGTGTTTTGTGGTATTCTGAAGGTGTTTCGTGGTGTTTTGTGGTATTCTGAAAGTGTTTCGTGGTGTTTTGTGGTATTCTGAAAGTGTTTCGTGGTGTTTTGTGGTATTCTGAAAGTGTTTCGTGGTGTTTTGTGGTATTGTGAAGGTGTTTCGTGGTGTTTTGTGGTATTCTGAAAGTGTTTCGTGGTGTTTTGTGGTATTCTGAAAGTGTTTTGTGGTGTTTTGTGGTGTTTTGTGGTGTTCTGAAAGTGTTTCGTGGTGTTTTGTGGTATTCTGAAGGTGTTTCGTGGTGTTTCGTGGTATTCTGAAAATGTTTCGTGGTGTTTCGTGGTGTTTTGTGGTATTCTGAAGGTGTTTCGTGGTGTTTTGTGGTATTCTGAAAGTGTTTCGTGGTGTTTTGTGGTATTCTGAAAGTGTTTCGTGGTGTTTTGTGGTATTCTGAAAGTGTTTCGTGGTGTTTTGTGGTATTCTGAAAGTGTTTCGTGGTGTTTTGTGGTATTCTGAAGATGTTTCGTGGTGTTTTGTGGTATTCTGAAAGTGTTTCGTGGTGTTTTGTGGTATTCTGAAAGTGTTTCGTGGTGTTTTGTGGTATTGTGAAGGTGTTTCGTGGTGTTTTGTGGTATTCTGAAAGTGTTTCGTGGTGTTTTGTGGTATTCTGAAAGTGTTTTGTGGTGTTTTGTGGTGTTTTGTGGTATTCTGAAAGTGTTTCGTGGTGTTTTGTGGTATTCTAAAGGTGTTTCGTGGTGTTTTGTGGTATTCTGAAAGTGTTTCGTGGTGTTTTGTGGTATTCTGAAATTGTTTCGTGGTGTTTTGTGGTATTCTGAAAGTGTTTCGTGGTGTTTTATGGTGTTTTAGTGTTTTGTGGTGTTTTATGGTGTTTTATGGTGTTTTGTGGTGTTTTATGGTGTTTTGAAGGTGTTTTGAGGGTGTTTTGTTGTGCTTTGGTGTTGTTTTGAAGGTTTTTTTCTGGTGTTTTGTGTTGTTTTGTAATGTTTTGTGGTGTTTTATGGTGTTTTGAAGATGTTTTGAGGATGTTCTGTGGTGTTCTGTGGTGTTTTGTGGTGTTTTGTGGTGTTTTGTGGTGTTTTATGGTGTTTTGAAGATGTTTTTAGGATGTTCTGTGGTGTTCTTTGGTGTTTTGTGTTGTTTTGCAGATGTTTCGTGGTGGTTTGTGTTGTTTTGTGGTGTTTTTGTGGTGTATTTTAGTGTTTTCGTGGTATTTTGTGATGTTTTGTGGTGTTTCCGTAGTGTTTTGTGGTGTTTCGTGGGGTATTGAAGGTGTTTTGTGGTGTTTTTGTGTTGTTTTGTGGTGTTTTTGTGATGTTTTGTGGTGTTTTGTAGTCATTTGAGGGTGTCCTTTTGGTGTTTTGTGGTGTTTTGTGGTGTTTTGTAGTGTTTTGTGGTGTTTTCTGGTGTTTTGTGGTGTTTTGAAGATGTTTTGAAAATGTTTTGAGGGTGTTCTGTGGTGTTTTTGAAAGGTTTTGTGGTGTTTTTTCGTGTTTTGCAGATGTTTCGTGGTGGTTTGTGGTTTTTTGTGGTGTTTTCGCGGTATTTTGTGATGTTTTTGTGGTGTTTCTGTGGTGTTTTCTGGTGTTTTCTGGTGTTCTGTGGTATATTGTGGTTTTTTCTGGTGTATTGTGGTGTTTTTCTGGTGTTTTTCTGGTGTTTTTCTGGTGTTTTTCTGGTGTTTTTCTGGTGTTTTTCTGGTGTTTCTCTGGTGTTTTTCTGGTGTTTTTCTGGTGTTTTTCTGGTGTTTTTCTGGTGTTTTTCTGGTGTTTTTCTGGTGTTTTTCTGGTGTTTTTCTGGTGTTTCTCTGGTGTTTTTCTGGTGTTTTTTGGTGTTTCCGTGGTTTATTCTGGTGTAATGTGATGTATTGTGACGTTTTTGTGGTGTATTGTGGTGTTTTTGTGTTGTATTGTAGTGTTATTGTGGTGTGTATTGTGTTGTATATTGGTTTGTTTGTTTTGTGTTGTGTAGTGGTTTGTTTGTTTTGTGTTGTGATGTGAAGTGCTATTATTATTTTATTTTTATTTTTCAATCTGTTCAGTATATATATTTTCAATCTGTTCAATATATATATTTTCAATCTGTTCAATATATGTATGTTTTTTTTTTAATTTTTACTCGGTTTAATTATTATTTTTTATTTTATCAATTATTTTCAACAATAATCTTTCTCTCTAAATCATTATATAAATTGTTCCTAATGTTGAGTCGGGTTGTGAGTTTTTGTTATTTTTTGTGTGTGTTGTGTGTTGGCACAACACCAGAGCACAACAACACACCTCCAAACACCAAAACACATTGCTTCAACACCACAACACCAAACCGCCAAAACATAACAAAACTGAATCCAGGTTGAGCCCCTTCTTATTCCCACCCACCCCTTAACCCCTAACCTCTCAGCCCCAAAACCCGCCGCTACCTACCTAATTCAGCTACATAACAATACCTACATAACTATACCTACATAACCGTACCTACATAACTATACCTACATAGCAATACCTACATAACAATACCTACATAACTATACCTACATAACTATACCTACATAACCGTACCTACATAACTATACCTACATAACTATACCTACATAACTATACCTACATAACTATACCTACATAACTATACCTACATAACTATACCTACATAACTATACCTACATAACTATACCTACATAACTATACCTACATAACAATACCTACATAACCGTACCTACCATTAGCTACCTAACATTAACTACCTACCGAACTAATTATTTAAGTACCTAATTTCGTACATACTTAATTATTTACATACATACTTTTAATCTAATCTAATCCTTTACATATTTACTTACATAATTACTTACATAATTACTTACATAATTACTTACATAATTACTTACATAATTACTTACATAATTACTTACATAATTACTTACATAATTACTTACATAATTACTTACATAATTACTTACATAATTACTTACATAATTACTTACATAATTACTTACATACTTACCTACCTACCTACCTACCTACCTACCTAGTTACTTACTTACAATCCCCCCATCCCTATTTAACCCCTAACCTCCCTCCCCCCCCCCTCCCCCCAACCTGAACCCAGCGTTGCTATGCTTAGACTGTTAATGCTGGGCGCCTTAGTTTTGCGTTCTAGTGCTGGCGTGTGTTGCGCGTCGTAGCATCATGTGTTGTTGTATATTGTTGTGTCGAGTGGTGTTAGGTGCTAACTTGCTGCCTTTCTCCTAACTTATTATCATTATTTTTTTTATTTTCATTATTATTATTATTATTATTATTATTGTTATTATCATTACTATTTACATATTTACATTGTTATTTACATTTTACATTTTTTTCGTGTGTTTGTGTGTGTGTGTGTGTGTGTGTGTGTGTGTGTGTGTGTGTGTGTGTGTGTGTGTGTGTGTGTGTGTGTGTGTGTGTGTGTGTGTGTGTGTGTGTGTGTGTGTGTGTGTTGTGTGTGTGTGTGTGTTTGTGTGTGTGTGTGTGTGTGTGTGTGTGTGTGTGTGTGTGTGTGTGTGTGTGTGTGTGTGTGTGTGTGTGTGTGTGTGTGTGTGTGTGTGTGTGTGTGTGTGTGTGTGTGTGTGTGTGTGTGTTTGTGTGTGTATGTGCGTGTTTGTAGAGGTGCTGTAGTGTCTTAGTGGTTTGGTTTTGTGGTATTGTGAAGTTATTTTTGTTGTGGATGTGTGTTGTACGTTGTTTGATGTTTGTGATGTCGTGTTGTAGTGTTGTTGTGTGTTGTAAGTTGTGTTGTACAGTGTTGTTTCTGTGAGTCACCTTTCCCCATGGCAGGTTCCTAGTGTGGAAAGCTGCTTGTTCAGATGCTTGGGTGGATGCTTGAATCGATGCTTGAACGGATGCTTGGATGGATGCTTGGATGGATGCTTGGATGGATGCTTGGATGGATGCTTGGATGGATGCTTGGATGGATGCTTGGATGAATTCTTGAATCTTCTCTTGGATGGAAGCCCGGATAGATGTTTGGCTGGATGCTTGGATGGATGCTTGAATGGATGCCTGAATGAATGCTTAGATGGACTCTTGAAATGACTGTTTAATTGAGCAGAGGAGCCGATAGACGAGGATGTGGTGAGACTCACAGAAATCAAATGGTGTGTTTTTGGGGTTTTTGGAGTTACTGTGGTGATTTGTGGTGATTTGAAGATATTTTGAGATGCTTTGAAGATGTTTTGTGGTATTCTGAAAGTTTTTCGTGGTGTTTTGTGGTATTCTGAAGGTGTTTCGTGGTGTTTCGTGGTGTTTCGTGGTGTTTTGTGGTATTCTGAAAGTGTTTCGTGGTGTTTTGTGGTATTCTGAAAGTGTTTCGTGGTGTTTTGTGGTATTCTGAAGGTGTTTCGTGGTGTTTTGTGGTATTCTGAAAGTGTTTCGTGGTGTTTTGTGGTATTCTGAAGGTGTTTCGTGGTGTTTTGTGGTATTCTGAAAGTGTTTCGTGGTGTTTTGTGGTATTCTGAAAGTGTTTCGTGGTGTTTTGTGGTAATCTGAAGGTGTTTCGTGGTGTTTTGTGGTATTGTGAAGGTGTTTCGTGGTGTTTTGTGGTATTCTGAAAGTGTTTCGTGGTGTTTTGTGGTATTCTGAAAGTGTTTCGTGGTGTTTTGTGGTATTCTGAAAGTGTTTCGTGGTGTTTTGTGGTATTCTGAAAGTGTTTCGTGGTGTTTTGTGGTATTCTGAAAGTGTTTCGTGGTGTTTTGTGGTATTCTGAAAGTGTTTCGTGGTGTTTTGTGGTATTCTGAAAGTGTTTCGTGGTGTTTTGTGGTGTTTTGTGGTATTCTGAAAGTGTTTCGTGGTGTTTTGTGGTGTTTTGTGGTATTCTGAAAGTGTTTCGTGGTGTTTTGTGGTATTCTGAAGGTGTTTCGTGGTGTTTTGTGGTATTCTGAAAGTGTTTCGTGGTGTTTTGTGGTATTCTGAAGGTGTTTCGTGGTGTTTTGTGGTATTCTGAAGGTGTTTCGTTTTGTTTTGTGGTATTCTGAAGGTGTTTCGTGGTGTTTTGCGGTATTCTCAAAGTGTTTCGTGGTGTTTTGTGGTATTCTGAAAGTGTTTCGTGGTGTTTTGTGGTATTCTGAAAGTGTTTCGTGGTGTTTTGTGGTATTCTGAAAGTGTTTCGTGGTGTTTTATGGTGTTTTATGGTGTTTTATGGTGTTTTGTGGTGTTTTATGGTGTTTTATGGTGTTTTGAAGGTGTTTTGAGGGTGTTTTGTTGTGCTTTGGTGTTGTTTTGAAGGCTTTTTTCTGGTGTTTTGTGTTGTTTTGTGATGTTTTGTGGTGTTTTATGGTGTTTTGAGGATGTTCTGTGGTGTTCTGTGGTGTTTTGTGGTGTTTTGCAGATGTTTCGTGGTGTTTTGTGGTGTTTTGCAGATGTTTCGTGGTGTTTTGTGGTGTTTTTGTGGTGTATTTTAGTGTTTTCGTGGTATTTTGTGATGTTTTGTGGTGTTTCCGTGGTGTTTTGTGGTGTTTCGTGGGGTTTTGAAGGTGTTTTGTGGTGTTTTTGTGTTGTTTTGTGGTGTTTTTGTGATGTTTTGTGGTGTTTTGTAGTCTTTTGAGGGTGTCTTTTTGGTGTTTTGTGGTGTTTTGTGGTGTTTTGTAGTGTTTTGTGGTGTTTTGTGGTGTTTTGAAGATGTTTTGAAAATGTTTTGAGGGTGTTCTGTGGTGTTTTTGAAAGGTTTTGTGGTGTTTTTTCGTGTTTTGCAGATGTTTCGTGGTGGTTTGTGGTTTTTTGTGGTGTTTTCGCGGTATTTTGTGATGTTTTTGTGGTGTTTCTGTGGTGTTTTCTGGTGTTTTCTGGTGTTCTGTGGTATATTGTGGTTTTTTCTGGTGTATTGTGGTGTTTTTCTGGTGTTTTTCTGGTGTTTTTCTGGTGTTTTTCTGGTGTTTTTCTGGTGTTTTTCTGGTGTTTTTCTGGTGTTTTTCTGGTGTTTTTCTGGTGTTTTTCTGGTGTTTCTCTGGTGTTTTTCTTGTGTTTTTTGGTGTTTCCGTGGTATATTCTGGTGTAATGTGACGTACTGTGACGTTTTTGTGGTGTATTGTGGTGTTTTTGTGTTGTATTGTAGTGTTATTGTGGTGTGTATTGTGTTGTATATTGGTTTGTTTGTTTTGTGTTGTGTAGTGGTTTGTTTGTTTTGTGTTGTGATGTGAAGTGCTATTATTATTTTATTTTTATTTTTCAATCTGTTCAGTATATATATTTTCAATCTGTTCAATATATATATTTTCAATCTGTTCAATATATGTATGTTTTTTTTTTCAATTTTTACTCGGTTTAATTATTATTTTTTATTTTATCAATTATTTTCAACAATAATCTTTCTCTCTAAATCATTATATAAATTGTTCCTAATGTTGAGTCGGGTTGTGAGTTTTTGTTATTTTTGGTGTGTGTTGTGTGTTGGCACAACACCAGAGCACAACAACACACCTCCAAACACCAAAACACATTGCTTCAACACCACAACACCAAACCGCCAAAACATAACAAAACTGAATCCAGGTTGAGCCCCTTCTTATTCCCACCCACCCCCTAACCCCTAACCTCTCAGCCCCAAAACCCGCCGCTACCTACCTAATTCAGCTACATAACTATACCTACATAACTATACCTACATAACTATACCTACATAACCATACCTACATAACCATACCTAAATAACCGTACCTACATAACCATACCTACATAACTATACCTACATAACAATACCTACATAACTATACCTACATAGCAATACCTACATAACTATACCTACATAACAATACCTGCCATTAGCTACCTAACATTAACTACCTACCGAACTAATTATTTAGGTACCTAATTTCGTACATACTTAATTATTTACATACATACTTTTAATCTAATCTAATCCTTTACATACTTACTTACATATTTACTTACATAATTACTTACATAATTACTTACATAATTACTTACATAATTACTTACATAATTACTTACATAATTACTTACATAATTACTTACATATTTACTTACATAATTACTTACATAATTACTTACATAATTACTTACATAATTACTTACATAATTACTTACATAATTACTTACATAATTACTTACATAATTACTTACATAATAACTTACATACTTACTTACATAATTACTTACATACTTACCTACCTACCTACCTACCTACCTACCTAGTTACTTACTTACAATCCCCCCATCCCTATTTAACCCCTAACCTCCCTCCCCCCCCTCCCCCCAACCTGAACCCAGCGTTGCTATGCTTAGACTGTTAATGCTGGGCGCCTTAGTTTTGCGTTCTAGTGCTGGCGTGTGTTGCGCGTCGTAGCATCATGTGTTGTTGTATATTGTTGTGTCGAGTGGTGTTAGGTGCTAACTTGCTGCCTTTCTCCTAACTTATTATCATTATTTTTTTTATTTTCATTATTATTATTATTATTATTATTATTATTATTGTTATTATCATTACTATTTACATATTTACAGTGTTATTTACATTTGACATTTTTTTCGTGTGTGTGTGTGTGTGTGTGTGTGTGTGTGTGTGTGTGTGTGTGTGTGTGTGTGTGTGTGTGTGTGTGTGTGTGTGTGTTTGTTTGTATGTGTGTGTGTGTGTGTGTGTGTGTGTGTGTGTGTGTGTGTGTGTGTGTGTGTGTGTGTGTGTATGCGTGTTTGTAGAGGTGCTGTAGTGTCTTAGTGGTTTGGTTTTGTGGTATTGTGAAGTTATTTTTGGTGTGGATGTGTGTTGTACGTTGTTTGATGTTTGTGATGTCGTGTTGTAGTGTTGTGTGTTGTAAGTTGTGTTGTACAGTGTTGTTTCTGTGAGTCACCTTTCCCCATGGCAGGTTCCTAGTGTGGAAAGCTGCTTGTTCAGATGCTTGGGTGGATGCTTGAATCGATGCTTGAACGGATGCTTGGATGGATGCTTGGATGGATGCTTGGATGGATGCTTGAATGGATGCCTGAATGAATGCTTAGATGGACTCTTGAAATGACTGTTTAATTGAGCAGAGGAGCCGATAGACGAGGATGTGGTGAGACTCACAGAAATCAAATGGTGTGTTTTTGGGGTTTTTGGGGTTACTGTGGTGATTTGTGGTGATTTGAAGATATTTTGAGATGCTTTGAAGATGTTTTGTGGTATTCTGAAAGTGTTTCGTGGTGTTTTGCGGTATTCTGAAGGTGTTTCGTGGTGTTTCGTGGTATTCTGAAGGTGTTTCGTGGTGTTTTGTGGTATTCTGAAGGTGTTTCGTGGTGTTTTGCGGTATTCTGAAGGTGTTTCGTGGTGTTTCGTGGTGTTTCGTGGTGTTTCGTGGTGTTTCGTGGTGTTTCGTGGTGTTTCGTGGTGTTTCGTGGTGTTTCGTGGTGTTTCGTGGTGTTTCGTGGTGTTTTGCGGTATTCTGAAGGTGTTTCGTGGTGTTTTGTGGTATTCTGAAAGTGTTTCGTGGTGTTTTGTGGTATTCTGAAGGTGTTTCGTGGTGTTTTGTGGTATTCTGAAAGTGTTTCGTGGTGTTTTGTGGTATTCTGAAAGTGTTTCGTGGTGTTTTGTGGTATTCTGAAAGTGTTTCGTGGTGTTTTATGGTATTCTGAAAGTGTTTCGTGGTGTTTTGTGGTATTGTGAAGGTGTTTCGTGGTGTTTTGTGGTATTCTGAGGTGTTTCGTGGTGTTTTGTGGTATTCTGAAAGTGTTTCGTGGTGTGTTGTGGTATTCTAAAAGTGATTCGTGGTGTTTTGTTGTATTCTGAAGGTGTTTCGTGGTGTTTTGTGGTATTCTGAAAGTGTTTCGTGGTGTTTTGTGGTTTTCTGAAGGTGTTTCGTGGTGTTTTGTGGTATTCTGAAGGTGTTTCGTGGTGTTTTGTGGTATTCTGAAGGTGTTTCGTGGTGTTTTGCGGTATTCTCAAAGTGTTTCGTGGTGTTTTGTGGTATTGTGAAAGTGTTTCGTGGTGTTTTGTGGTATTCTGAAAGTGTTTCGTGGTGTTTTATGGTGTTTTATGGTGTTTTGTGGTGTTTTATGGTGTTTTTTGGTGTTTTGAAGGTGTTTTGAGGGTGTTTTGTTGTGCTTTGGTGTTGTTTTGAAGGTTTTTTTCTGGTGTTTTGTGTTGTTTTGTGATGTTTTGTGGTGTTTTATGGTGTTTTGAAGATGTTTTGAGGGTGTTTTGTTGTGCTTTGGTGTTGTTTTGAAGGTTTTTTTCTGGTGTTTTTTGTGTTGTTTTGTAATGTTTTGTGGTGTTTTCTGGTGTTTTTAAGATGTTCTGTGGTGTTCTGTGGTGTTCTGTGGTGTTCTGTGGTGTTTTGTGGTGTTTTGCAAATGTTTCGTGGTGGTTTGTGGTGTTTTGTGGTGCTTTGTGGTGTATTTTAGTGTTTTCGTGGTATTTTGTGATGTTTTGTGGTGTTTCCGTGGTGTTTCGTGTTGTTTCGTGAGGTTTTGAAGGTGTTTTGTGGTGTTTTTGTGTGGTTTTGTGGTGTTTTTGTGATGTTTTGTGGTGTTTTGTAGTCTTTTGAGGGTGTCCTTTTGGTGTTTTGTGGTGTTTTGTGGTGTTTTGTGGTGTTTTGTGGTGTTTTGTGGTGTTTTGTAGTGTTTTGTGGTGTTTTGTGGTGTTTTGTGGTGTTTTGTAGTGTTTTGTGGTATTTTGTGGTGTTTTGAAGATGTTTTGAGAGTGTTCTGTGGTGTTTTGTAGTGTTTTTAAAAGGTTTTGTGGTGTTTTTTCGTGTTTTGCAGATGTTTCGTGGTGGTTTGTGTTTTTTTGTGGTGTTTTCGCGGTATTTTGTGATGTTTTTGTTGTGTTTCCGTGGTGTTTTCTGGTGTTCTGTGGTATATTGTGGTTTTTTCTGGTGTATTGTGGTGTTTTTCTGGTGTTTTTTTGGTGTTTTTCTGGTGTTTTTCTGGTGTTTTTCTGGTGTTTTTCTGGTGTTTTTCTGGTGTTTTTTGGTGTTTCCGTGGTATATTCTGGTGTAATGTGATGTATTGTGACGTTTTTGTGGTGTATTGTAGTGTTTTTGTGTTGTTTTGTAGTGTTTTTGTGGTGTGTTTTGTGTTGTATAGTGGTTTGTTTGTTTTGTGTTGTGCAGTGAGATGCTATTATTCTTTTATTTTTATTTTTCAATCTGTTCAGTATATATATATTCAATCTGTTCAATATATATATTTTCAATCTGTTCAATATATGTATCTTTTTTTTATAATTTTTAATCGGTTTAATTATTATTTTTTATTTTATCAATTATTTTCAACAATAATCTTTCTCTCTAAATCATTATATAAATTGTTCCTAATGTTGAGTCGGGTTGTGAGTTTTTGTTATTTTTGGTATGTGTTGTGTGTTGGCACAACACCAGAGCACAACAACACACCTCCAAACACCAAAACACATTGCTTCAACACCACAACACCAAACCGCCAAAACATAACAAAACTGAATCCAGGTTGAGCCCCTTCTTATTCCCACCCACCCCTTAACCCCTAACCTCTCAGCCCCAAAACCCGCCGCTACCTACCTAATTCAGCTACATAACTATACCTACATAACTATACCTACATAACAATACCTACATAACCATACCTACATAACCGTACCTACATAACCATACCTACATAACTATACCTACATAACAATACCTACATAACTATACCTACATAACAATACCTGCCATTAGCTACCTAACATTAACTACCTACCGAACTAATTATTTAGGTACCTAATTTCGTACATACTTAATTATTTACATACATACTTTTAATCTAATCTAATCCTTTACATACTTACTTACATATTTACTCACATAATTACTTACATAATTACTTACATAATTACTTACATAATTACTTACATAATTACTTACATAATTACTTACATAATTACTTACATAATTACTTACATAATTACTTACATAATTACTTACATACTTACTTACATAATTACTTACATACCTACCTACCTACCTACCTACCTACCTACCTACCTAGTTACTTACTTACAATCCCCCCATCCCTATTTAACCCCTAACCTCCCTCCCCCCCCCCCCTCCCCCCAACCTGAACCCAGCGTTGCTATGCTTAGACTGTTAATGCTGGGCGCCTTAGTTTTGCGTTCTAGTGCTGGCGTGTGTTGCGCGTCGTAGCATCATGTGTTGTTGTATATTGTTGTGTCGAGTGGTGTTAGGTGCTAACTTGCTGCCTTTCTCCTAACTTATTATCATTATTTTTTTTATTTTCATTATTATTTTTATTATTATTATTATTATTGTTATTATTATTATCATTACTATTTACATATTTACATTGTTATTTACATTTGACATTTTTTTCGCGTGTGTGTGTGTGTGTGTGTGTGTGTGTGTGTGTGTGTGTGTGTGTGTGTGTGTGTGTGTGTGTGTGTGTGTGTGTGTGTGTGTGTGTGTGTGTGTGTGTGTGTGTGTGTGTGTGTGTGTGTGTGTGTGTGTGTGTGTGTTGTGTGTGTGTGTGTGTGTGTGTGTGTGTGTGTGTGTGTGTGTGTGTGTGTGTGTGTGTGTGTGTGTGTGTGCATGTGCGTGTTTGTAGAGGTACTGTAGTGTCTTAGTGGTTTGGTTTTGTGGTATTGTGAAGTTATTTTTGTTGTGGATGTGTGTTGTACGTTGTTTGATGTTTGTGATGTCGTGTTGTAGTGTTGTTGTGTGTTGTAAGTTGTGTTGTACAGTGTTGTTTCTGTGAGTCACCTTTCCCCATGGCAGGTTCCTAGTGTGGAAAGCTGCTTGTTCAGATGCTTAGGTGGATGCTTGAATCGATGCTTGAATCGATGCTTGAACAGATGCTTAGATGGATGCTTGGATGGATGCTTGGATGGATGCTTGGATCTTCTCTTGGATGGAAGCCCGGATAGATGCTTGGATGGATGTTTGGATCGATGCTTGGTTGGATGCTTGAATGGATGCTTGAATGGATGCTTGGATGGATGCTCGGATGGATGCTTGAATGGATGCTTGAATGGATGCTTGGATGGATGCTTGAATGGATGTTTGGATGGATGCTTGGATGGATGCTTGGATGGATGCTTGGATGGATGCTTGGATAGACGCTTGGATGGATGCTTGAATGGAAGCTTGGATTGATGCATTTTTCTTCATACTTTGAGATTACTGGGAAAATCTCAACCTAACGTTAAAGTTGAGAGTTTGTGAAATGCCAAGATGAGAAAAAAAAAAGGAAAAAAAAAGCAGAAATCCTATTTTGAGTTCCAAGCAAGCATGAATTTAAATATAATTTCAAAGATTCATAGATAAAGATACTAAGGTATCCGAACAAATATCCTCCAGTTAACCATTTCTTTGTATCCTAAAAACAATGAGAAAAAATCAAAACCCTGAACCTGAAAATGGATGGATGCTTGGATGGATGCTTGGATGGATGCTCGGATGGATGCTTGGATGGATGCTTGGATGGATGCTTGGATAGATGCTTTGATGGATGTTTTGATGGATGCTTGAATGGATGCTTGGATGGATGCTTGGATGGATGCTTGGATGGATGCTTGGATGGATGCTTGGATGGATGCTTGGATGGAAGCTTGGATGTATGTTTGGATGGATGCTTGGATGGATGCTTGGATGTATGTTTGGATGGAAGCTTGGATGGATGCTTGGATGTATGTTTGGATGGATGCTCGGATGGATGCTTTGAGTGGCGCGTAGATTGATGCATAAATGGATGACTGGATGGATGTTTGGGTGGAATCATAGATGGACGCTTGAATGGATGCTTGGATGGACGCTTGAATGGATGTTTGGATGGATGCTTGGATGGATGCTTGGATGGATGCTTGGATGGATGCTTGGATGGATGCTTGGATGGAAGCTTGGATGGATGCTTGGATGGATGCTTGGATGTATGTTTGGATGGATGCTTGGATGGATGTTTGGATGGATGCTTGGATGGATGCTTGGATGGATGCTGGGATGGATGCTTGGATGGATGCTTGGATGAATGTTTGGGTGGAAGCTTGGATGGATGTTTGGATGGATGCTTGGATGGATGCTTGGATGGATGCTTGGATGTATGTTTGGATGGATGCTTGGATGGAAGCTTGGATGGATGCTTGGATGGATGCTTGGATGGACGCTTGAATGGATGCTTGTATGGATGCTTGGATTAATTCTTGGATGGATGCTTGGATGGATGCTTTGATGGATGCTTGGATGGATGCTTGGATGGATGCCTGGATGGATGCCTAGATAGATGCTTGGATGGATGCTTTGATGGATGCTTGGATGGATGTTTGGATGGATGTTTGGATGGAGGCTTGGATGGAAGCTTGGATGGATGCTTGGATGAATGTTTGGGTGGAAGCTTGGATGGATGCTTGGATGTATGTTTGGATGGATGCTTGGATGGATGCTTGGATGGATGCTTGGATGTATGTTTGGATGGATGCTTTGAGTGGTTCGTGGATTGATACATAAATGGATGCCTGGATGGATGTTTGGGTGGAATCATAGATGGACGTTTAGATGGATGCTTGGATGAATTCTTGGATGGATGCATGATTGGATGCCTGGATGGATGCCTAGATGGATGCTTGGATGGATGCATGATTGGATGCCTGGATGGATGCCTAGATGTATGCTTGGATGGATGCATGATTGGATGCCTTGATGGATGCATGGATGGACTGATTGATGGATGCTTGGATGGATGCCTGGATGGATGCCTAGATGTATGCTTGGATGGATGCATGATTGGATGCCTTGATGGATGCATGGATGGACTCATTGATGGATGCTTGGATGGATGCCTGGATTGATGCCTAGATGGAATAATTGATGGATGCTTGGATGGATGCCTGGATTGATGCCTAGATGGAATAATTGATGGATGCTTGGATGGATGCCTGGATTGATGCCTAGATGGAATAATTGATGGATGCCTGGATGGATGCCTGGATTGATGCCTAGATGGATGCTTGGATGGATGCTTTAATGGATTCTTCGATGGTTTCTTGCTTGCTTATTTGAATGGTTATTGGACGGTTTGGTTGTTTGATTGGTAGATTGGTTATATTTGTGGATTGTTCGCTTGGTTATGGTGTTTTGAGCTGCCTACATTAACTTAATATTATTTCTTTGTTCTGCCACAGAAAGTTGAAGCATTTTCATGCCTTTTTCTCTCCTACCATCCAATCGCATCCACATATTCTTCTTCGTCTTCCATCTCTTCTTCTTCGTCTTCCATCTCTTCTTCTTCTTCGTCTTCCATCTCTTCTTCTTCTTCTTCGTCTTCCATCTCTTCTTCTTCTTCGTCTTCCATCTCTTCTTCTTCTTTTTCTTCCTTTTTTTCCATTTTTTTCTTTCTTCTCTTTTTTTTCTTTTTTTCTTCTTTATCGTAATTTTCTTCAACATCAGCTTCTACAGCATTCTCATTCATCATCTTTCCACACCGTTGACACCTTTCGCCCATATCAATGGATCTCTCATACTTTTCACACCAACTTTTATGTATCATTTTCAAGCGTTCTTTCATTTCCTTGTCTATGCACCGTCCGTCGCCTCCTTCTTCTTCTTCTCTTTCCTCTCTCTCCTCTCTCTCCTCTCTCTCTCTTCTTTCCTCTCTTTCTCTCTCTTCTCTTTCCTCTCTTCTCTCTCCTCTCTCTTCTCCCGTATTTCCTCCATCCATCTCTTCTCTATCCTGTCTCACCTTCAAAACCAAATCCGCCCATCTTATTTTTTTCCTTCTTCCACTCATGTCTTCTACACTCCTCACACCCCCCTCCTCTCCAGTCCTTCCTACCTTCCTGCTAATCAAATGATCCTCCCACCTATCATTCCAACCATCCTGTCTCCTCCTCCTCCTCCACTCCTCTTCGTTCCATTTTGTGTTTCTTCCAGATCCTGATGGTAGTTTAGCTGACTCATGGTATAGTGAAAAAGACAGTTGTGAGTAGTAGAACGCTTCCCGTAACAACCAATCCTTGTCGCTCTCTTCTGAACCGCACGCCTGTTGCTGTTGTTGTTGCTGTTGTTGTTGTTGTTGTTGTTGTTGTTGTTGTTGTTGTTGTTGTTGTTGTTGTTGCTGCTGCTGTTGTTGTTGCTGTTGTTGCTGTTGTTGCTGTTGTTGCTGTTGTTGCTGTTGTAGTTGTTTCTTCCTGTTCTGCGCTTGTTGTTGTTGTTTAAGCTGTTTCTGTTGTTGTTTTTGTCGCCGCAGCTGTTGTTTTAGTTGCCACTGCAGCTGTTGTTGTTGTTGTTGCGGCTGTGTATTTTGTTGTTGTTTT
The DNA here is from genome assembly GCA_947562095.1 of Branchellion lobata. Lineage (NCBI taxonomy): Eukaryota > Metazoa > Annelida > Clitellata > Hirudinida > Piscicolidae > Branchellion > Branchellion lobata. The sequence goes on along the minus strand of OX387261.1, from coordinate 3,860,326 downwards.
TGTTGTTCTTGCAGCTGTGCTTCTTGATGTTGTTGTTCTTCAAATTCTTGCAGCTGGGCTTCTAATTCTTCAAATTCTTGCAGCTGTGCTTCTAATTCTTCAAATTCTTGCAGCTGTGCTTCTAACTCTTCAAATTCTTGCAGCTGTGCCTCTTGTTGTTGCTGTTCTTCTTCTTGCAGCTGTGCCTCTTGTTGTTGCTGTTCTTCTTCTTGCAGCTGTGCCTCTTGTTGTTGCTGTTCTTCTTCAACTTCTTGCAGCTGTGCCTCTTGTTGTTGCTGTTCTTCTTCAACTTCTTGCAGCTGTGCTCCTTTTTGTTGCTGTTCTTCTTCAACTTCTTGCAGCTGTGCTCCTTGTTGTTGCTTTTGCTCTTGCGCCTGCTGTTGTTGCCGTTGTTTCTGCACCTGCTGTTGTAGTTGCTGTAATTGTTTTTCTCTGTTTTGCGCTTGTTGTTGTTGTTTTAACTGCTTCTTTTGCCGTTTTGGTCGACACAACTGTTTTAGTTGCCTGTGCAGCTGTCGTTGTTGTTCTTGCGACTGTGTCTGTTGTTGTTTTTGTTGTTGTTGCAGCTGTGCCTCTTGTTGTTCTTGTTGTTGTTGTTGTTGTTGCAGCTGTGCCTCTTGTTGTTGTTGTTGTTGTTGCAGCTGTTCCTCTTGTTGTTGCAGCTGAGCCTCTTGTTGTTGTTGCAGCTGAGCCTCTTGTTGTTGTTGTTGCAGCTGAGCCTCTTGTTGTTGTTGTTGTTGCAGCTGTGCCTCTTGTTGTTGTTGTTGTTGCAGCTGTGCCTCTTGTTGTTGTTGTTGCAGCTGTGCCTCTTGTTGTTGTTGTTGTTGCAGCTGTGCCTCTTGTTGTTGTTGTTGTTGCAGCTGTGCCTCTTGTTGTTGTTGTTGTTGTTGTTGCAGCTGTGCCTCTTGTTGTTGTTGTTGCAGCTGTGCCTCTTGTTGTTGTTCTTCTACTCCTCTTGCTTCTACTTCTTCATTTAGTTGTTGTTGTTGTTCTTCTTCTTCTTCTTCTTCTTCTTCTTCTTCTATTGCTCCATCGTGTACTTCTTCTTCTTCCCTTTCTATTTCTATATCTTCCATTTCTTCTTCTTCTTCTTCGTCTCTTCTTTGTACTTGTCGCTGTTGTTGTGGATGTTGTAGCAATTGACCAAGCCCTTGTCCGTGCTGTGAATGTGATTTTTGTATATGTTCTTTGACTAATCGGAGCAGCGTTTTTTGTTGTTCGTACAGCTTTATCCTCTGCTGAGCCAACAAGCAGGGTAGTGTACTAAACCTAACTGGGTGCAACGTTAGCTGAGAAACTAATTGGAATGGTTGTTGCGGGAGCATCCGTTGTGGACCCTGGTGGCCTGGCTGAGGAGGAAGACCTATCGGATATGGTGCTATCAAGGTCGCTAACCTGGGTGGTTGTTGGGGGGGGTGAGGTTGTTGTGGGGGGTGGGAGATTACCTGGAAAGATAACTGGTGTGTGTTCAAGAACAAAGGGATGGATTTTGGTTTAAAAAGTTGGGTATTCAGCTGGAATGACTTTGGGAAAAGTGGCTCAAAGGCTTGTGGTGGTGGCAGGACTTTGTACTGAGGTGGTGATGACATGAACTCTCTCATTGCGGCTTGAAGGGGTGTTAGGGCTTTGTTTAGGGAAAGCGTTCGCAAGAGGTTGTTTCGAATGGGTGGTGAAAGTGGTCGTTCTGATGGAAAAGCCAAAGGGGTGACAAAGAAAAAAGTTGATTGGGTGATGGGACGCTGTGGAAGTGGCTGTTCTGGTGGGGAGGCCAAAGGGGTGACAAGGGGGGAAGTTGATTGGGTGATGGAGTTCTGTGGAAGTGGCTGTGGAGGGATTACCGGACGTTCCAGACTTTCGTCGTTGGGGTGGTGACAGTTGGTGGAAATTGATTGAGAAAATATTTCTCTTTCTATTGTTTGGTCAGCAGGATTGGGTGTGGCCTGTTTGTCCCCTGTGGAAATAATTAAATCTGACATTTTTTCTTCGAAAAAACCTCTAAAAAATCGCCTCATATAACTCGTAAAACTCATCTTTGAATAGACTGGTCAAACCGAAATATTCAAATGAACGAATCACGTAAAATTAACGTTAATCTGTCGTCATTTTTGATACTGAATATTAAATAACGTTTTTTAAATTTTTTAAATTAATATATCTAATAAATAATTTTTTAATTCATCAAGTAACCGAATTTATCAAATTATTTTTTCAAAACGAAAAAAAAATTAATAACTGAAAAGTTGCTGGAAGCTTTACTTTTCATCCATTTAATTTCAATTTTGTCAAAACAGTCGAACTTGATCGCTCGTCTGGCCAATTAACTTCGCTTTGCGAACATTCTCTTCCTTTATTAGTTTGAAATAAGTTTTTTTTAATTTAATTGAATGTATTTATATTTATTAAAATATAAAAATTGTATGAGTTCAAAAAACAGCAACTCAAGTAAGTTGCTTTATAGTCCGGCAGTGAGCAGAACCGATTTTCGGGCTTCATGGTAAGTGAAAATTTATTTTATATTTGAGATTAAACATTTTGGACAGATTATAGAATAAATTTAAAAAAATTTTTCATAGACATACTTCAATCAACTTCAGACAGACAGTAAAGATGGTACAAAGCATGGCGAATAATCGAAGAGAAAATATCATATTAACACAAACGGTAACGTCACAAGAAATCTAAGGTAAAAATAAAGAACGAGGAATTATAAAAAAATGTAAAAATGGAGAAGAAAGTGTAAGTAAGAGATGTTTTGTTACAATGATTGATTAGATTAGATCAGAAGAAATTTAAAATCGTGTTTGACTATAGAAGCAATTCAATGAATCTTTTAAATTTGGAAGGTTACAAAAAAGCTAAGATGGAAATTATAAGCAAAATTTACTATAGAATCAAATTGATGAAGGTTAAAAATTCTAAATTGAATAATAGCCCATAATCAAATCAAATAAATATTGAAGGATGTTTAAGGCTACAAAAAATGTTACAGAGAATGAAAAAATTGGAATAAAAAAGAGTCAAACTGTAGTGTTACAAGAAATCCAAGAAATTCAGAAACAAAATTGTCTTTAGAATCAAATTAATGAGTTTTTAAAAGTTAGAATTAAGTCCATAATTTGAAATATGCAGCACCTTCATGGTGTGGATTCGCCAATCATGAACATATAAAACAACTCCAATATTTACTTGATAAACTTATAAGGCTTAACTACCTTCCTCCTAACTATTCTAAAAAAATCAATATTTGCATCTCTTGATGAACGCTTGTTCTCAAGAGTTACCAATAACCCGCACCATGTACTCCATCAGATCCTCCCACCTGTCAAGTCCACATCCCATGATATGCGAAGACGAACGCACAATTACACCAAAAACATTTACTCCTCCTACAAAGACAAAACATTCCTTCCTCGTCTTCTCAATACTCAATAAACTCATTATACTCAGTGTTCATCGTTTTTGATTTTAACTTTTTCTAAGTATCTTTTTTGTCATCAGTTGTAAATTCAATGCTCACTTTTACGACTCATAACATTCTGTTCTAGTAAATGTTTATTTTATTTCGATTGTTCGCCGTGTTCTGCTCCATTTCCAGCGTTTGCCTGGAATCTATTAAATAAAAACGAAAAAAACAATTTAATGAATGCTTCAACCCGTTTTTAGTAACTATTTGAAATAAAAAATGTCAAATTTTATGTTCTAATTAACCTTAATGGTAAAATAGTTTGTTTCTGCGTGAGTTATAATTTGTGCTGGTTACTAAGAATCCTACGCCAGGTTTAGTTTAAAATGAGCAACAGTGGGCTGGAATCGTCAACCGAAGAGCTTCCTGTGACTATGGAATATGGCCGAAGGGAAAATTGATATGAAAAAATGTTCCTTGACTCTTACACCGGGTTCATCTCACAAGAGTGGAACACTTAAATTTTTATTGCATGTGATTATAAGCAATTATTATCTTCACTTTTTATGTTCATATTTCAATTATGGAGTCGACTGTGCTCTTTACTGTCGACCTGAACGACGGTTTTAGTTGCTTTGACTTTGCTTTCAGAATTAGATTTTTGATATTTTTTGTGGCCTTTCTAGCAACACCAAACATTTTCAATGGTTTTTCATGTGATCATCAACTATGGTTCATTCAAAATTTTTGAGGTCAACTGATTCAATTCTATGGTCAATTTTGCACCTAATTTTCACTTTTGGTTTCTTATGACATTACAGTTTTGGTAAATTTGACTTTGTTCATTTATTTTGTTTTTTGCTATACTTTGTATGTTTTTTTTATCTCTCAGTATTTACTTGACTTAACTAAGACTTACTTATTCATACTCAAAACTTTTGAAATTCTCCAGTTTGTTTTTATATTTTATTGTCAATTTTATCCCTATTTTACAGCGACTACTTTGAAAACCTTGTGGTTTTTTTCAATACTTCTGTCCTTAAGGCCTAATGATTGGCCTGTTCCCCTCTAAAGTGTGATTGGCTGAGGCCAAGTTTGAGTTTTCAAACGGCAACTCAATTAAAATACAGTTATCGTCCTTGAGTGTCCAGTCCTTTAGCAGCCCACAGCCACTAAAAGCGTTTCCATGGGAGCGCCTTTGAACATAGTGCTGAAAGTTGCATTAAAAATATTTTAATGTGTTAAAAATGGCTTGATTAGATTGAATTAGACTAGCTTTTCCGTGAAAATGGCTGAAAAGGAGGAGGGCGGTATTTCATGGCTTCTACGACAAAATGGAACACGCATCAGGTCTTAAGGGATGTGATGAATGTTTATAGTTAAAATGTTTTTTTTTCTTTTTTTTTCATAGTCTTCATTGAAATAAATGCAGCCAGATGCTGGAAATGGTACAGAACATGGTTAACAACCGAAATAAATGAATAAAATAAGTGATAAGTGAATGGCATAAAAACTGTCAATTGTCTGTTGAAAGAAATAAAAAAATAATTTATAATCAAATTGATGAATCTCAAAATTTAGAATTGAAGAATTTTTTCATTAAATTAAACTCTATGTATGCGTTGCCAACGTAATGCCAGTTAATGCGGCTGGGTCTTCATTCCTCAAATTTAAATTTAAAGAAAAATTCTTCAATTTTTTTCAAATTTTTCAATTGATTTTTTGTTTCAAATTAATATTTCATTGTTTTTAATATTTTTTCAACTTTTTCTTTCGTGATTTGTTCATTTCGTAGGTTCAATGCCAACTTTTATGACTGATAACATTCTGTTCTCGTATATTTCAATGTTTTTTTAGTTCGACTGTTCGCCGTGTTTTTGTAACATTTCCAGCGTATGTCTGGACTTGATCTAATAAAGATTGAAATTAGTCAAAACTTTAATGTTACCAAGAATCTATGGAATTTGAAAGAATTATTTTAGAATCAAATTAATGAGACGTAAAAGTTTTTTATAGTCTTTATTAAGACAAATGAAAACAATTTTTTTTTAATTAATTAATTAATTTATTTATTTATTTATTTATTTATTCATTTATTTATTCATTTATTTATTTATTTATTCATTTATTTATTCATTTATTTATTTATTTATTTATTCATTTATTTATTCATTTAGTTATTTATTTATTTATTTATTTATTTATTTATTTATTTATTCATTTCTTTATTTATTTATTTATTTATTTATTTATTTATTTATTTATTTATTTATTTATTTATTTATTTATTCATTTATTTAGTTATTTATTTATTTACTTTTTTATTTATTCATTCATTTATTTATTTATTTATTTATTTATTTATTTATTTGTTTATTTATTTATTTATTTATTTATTTATTTATTTATTTATTCATTTATTTATTCATTTATTTATTTATTTTCTTTATTTATTTTATTATTTATTTGTTATTGAGGGGAGCTCCAAGAACAAGAATAACGTCTCTGTGTACAAAACACATACAAGCAAAAATAAAAACGAATAAAAATAATAAATTATAAGCTAGTAACTGGTGAAATAATTCAATGGATTCAACGCCAACTGTTTTTAAAAGGTTTGAAAAACGCTTTAAATGGCACAAAACATGGTGAACAATCAAAATGAAAAAAAATTGAAATAAACAACAACTGAACGTCACAAGAACTGCCAAGTGGTTGTTGCGAGAAATCAAAAAGTGACTATAGAATCAAATTTATGGATCTCAAAAATTTGGAATTGAATCAGTCAATATTAAAGGCCTAAGGAGTTTCAGATTTAAAGGAATTTCCGGTTTCGCGAAAGCGTGATAGCCGTTGATTTAAACTATTTGAACTATTTTTATTAACTTATTGGAATTCAAAGTCTCAAATAGAATTAATTAATTAATAATTAATAATTAGTTATAAATAAGTTAATTCATTTGAGAGGTTTTGCTGATTGCGAAGATTTCGAAAAAAATTTAAGATTGCCGAATCCGCCGTTTTTCGTTAGAAATACAGACATTGCAGCGAAATCGTCAACCAACGCCTACTTAAATACTGTTTCGTTTGACTTCCTTCCTTTTCCTATCCAATAATTTTTGAGCTAATTAATCTCTCTAACTACAGCCATCTTCCTTCTACCTTAAAAAAATCTATTTTTACACCAATAAACCAAAAAATCTTTCTAGATCCTTCTCTGCCAACAAATTATAGGCCTATATTGAATTTTTTTTTTCTAAAATTCTAGAAAAGGTTGTCTGTTTTCAGCTTCTCCCTTTTTTGAGGCAAACAATCTGCTCCCTCCTACTCAGTCAGGTTTTTGCACTTTCCACAGGGAAGTTTGTCTGGATACCACAGTTCCTCGTAATGATTTCAACACTCGCTTACTTTCTTGTTGTGTAAATCGGCGAACGGTATTTATGTAGGCGTTGGTTGACGATTTCATTGCATTTTAAACAAAAAAAGGCGGATTCGGCTATTCAAAATGAATCTCTTCAAAACTTGGTAACCTGCCAAAACTTGTAGATAAATTAACTTTTTTATAATTACTATTTTAAATTCAAAATAGTGAATAAAGAGTTTAAATAAAGTAAATAACAGTAACGGACAGCGTCGGCAATACTCGTGCAACCGTAAATTATAATGATAATCAATTCGCCTCTATTTTGAAACAATCTTCAAAATTTATTGAATATGACTTCAAATTATTAACCAAATTCTGAAGTCATGATTTTCATTGCCTCAATCTTTGAGTCCTATGTTTAAAATCGCTTTAAAATTTTTGTACTATTACAGTTTAAAGTTTGTACTATTACAGTTTGAAGTTTGTACTATTACAGATTAAAGTTTGTACTATTACAGTTTAAAGTTTGTACTATTACAGTTTAAAGTTTGTACTATTACAGTTTAAAGTTTGTACTATTACAGTTTAAAGTTTGTACTATTACAGTTTAAAGTTTGTACTATTACAGTTTAAAGTTTGTACTATTACAGTTTAAAGTTTGTACTATTACAGTTTAAAGTTTGTACTATTACAGTTTAAAGTTTGTACTATTACAGTTTAAAGTTTGTGCTATTACAGTTTAAAGTTTGTACTATTACAGTTTAAAGTTTGTACTATTACAGTTTAAAGTTTGTACTATTACAGTTTAAAGTTTGTACTATTACAGTTTAAAGTTTGTACTATTAGTTTAAAGTTTGTACTATTACAGTTTAAAGTTTGTACTATTACAGTTTAAAGTTTGTACTATTACAGTTTAAAGTTTGTACTATTACAGTTTAAAGTTTGTACTATTACAGTTTAAAGTTTGTACTATTACAGTTTAGAGTTTGTACTATTACAGTTTAAAGTTTGTACTATTACAGTTTAAAGTTTGTACCATTACAGTTTAAAGTTTGTACTATTACAGTTTAATGTTTGTACTATTACAGTTTAAAGTTTGTACTATTACAGTTTAAAGTTTGTACTATTACAGTTTAAAGTTTGTACTATTACAGTTTAAAGTTTGTACTATTACAGTTTAAA
>OX387261.1:3837377-3844877 GCA_947562095.1 Branchellion lobata | reverse complement strand
AGGTTTTGAGGGTGTTTTTGAGAGAATGGAGGTTTTCTGAGAACGGGGGAGGGGAGGATTTGGGGGTTTTTACGAGGAGGGGGGGAGGATTTGGGGGTTTTTATGAGGGGGGGGGAGGGATGATTTGGGGGTTTTATGAGAAGGGGGGGGGGGAGGATTTGGGGTTTTTTGAGGGTGGGTGGATTTGGGGGTTTTTATGAAGGGAGGATTTGGGAGCTTTTATGAGAGGAGGGTTTGGGGGTTTTTATGAAGGTGGGGAGGCTTTGGGGGTTTTTATGAGGAGGGGGGCATTTGGGGGTTTTTATGAGGAGGGGGGGATTTGGGAGTTTTTATGAGGAGAGGGGCATTTGGGGGTTTTTATGAGGAGGGGGGGATTTGGGGGTTTTTATGAGGGTGGGTGGATTTGGGGGTTTTTATGAAGGTGGGTGGATTTGGGGGTTTTTATGAGAGAAAGAGGGTTTGGGGGTTTTTATGAGGGGGAGGGAGGATTTGGGGGTTTTTATGAGGAGGAGAGAGGATTTGGGGGTTTTTATGAGGGGGAGGGAGGATTTGGGGGTTTTTATGAGAGGGAGGGAGGATTTGGGGGTTTTTATGAAAGGGAGGGAGGATTTGGGGACTATTATGAGAGAGGGGGGGAGGATTTGGGGGTTTTTATGAGGGGGAGGGAGGAGTTGGGGGTTTTTATGAGGGGGAGGGATGAGTTGGGGGTTTTTATGAGGGGGAGGGATGAGTTGGGGGTTTTTATGAGGGGGAGGGAGGATTTGGGGGTTTTTATGAAAGGGAGGGAGGATTTGGGGACTATTATGAGAGAGGGGGGGAGGATTTGGGGGTTTTTATGAGGGGGAGGGAGGAGTTGGGGGTTTTTATGAGGGGGAGGGATGAGTTGGGGGTTTTTATGAGGGGGAGGGATGAGTTGGGGGTTTTTATGAGGGGGAGGGATGAGTTGGGGGTTTTTATGAGAGGGAGAGAGGATTTGGGGGTTTTTATGAAAGGGAGGGAGGATTTGGGGACTATTATGAGAGAGGGGGGGAGGATTTGGGGGTTTTTATGAGGGGGAGGGAGGAGTTGGGGGTTTTTATGAGGGGGAGGGATGAGTTGGGGGTTTTTATGAGGGGGAGGGATGAGTTGGGGGTTTTTATGAGGGGGAGGGATGAGTTGGGGGTTTTTATGAGAGGGAGAGAGGATTTGGGGACTATTATGAGAGAGGGGGGGAGGATTTGGGGGTTTTTATGAGGGGGAGGGAGGAGTTGGGGGTTTTTATGAGGGGGAGGGATGAGTTGGGGGTTTTTATGAGGGGGAGGGATGAGTTGGGGGTTTTTATGAGGGGGAGGGAGGATTTGGGGACTATTATGAGAAAGGTTCAATAGTTCAATAGTAAGAGAGGGTGAGGGTTTTTTAGGGTTTTTGGGGAATAGGATTCTAGAGATTTCGTGGTGAAGAAAGAATTTCGAAGGTCAGGTGGGAGTATTGAGAGTGGAAAGGCTCTTAGTAAGGTTTTCATACTATTATTCAACCATTATTATGATTATGACTATTATTTTTACCACTATTATTATTTTTATTATTATCATTATAATCACTATTGTTGTCATTATTATTCATTCACCAAGTGTGATAGAGACTCCGTCCACGATGATGGAACATGTGTAATTGTCAAAACTGCATAATAATAATAATTATTATTATTATTATAATAATGATAATATTATTATTATTATTAATAATATTATTATTATTATTATGAATAATAATAATAATAATAATAATAAAGAATAATAATAGTGATAATAATAATAGTGATAATGATAATAATAAAAAGAATGGTTTATATAACTCTGGTAAACAATTTCTCTTTTTCTCTTTCTCTTTACTTCTCTTCCCAACTCCCCCTCCTAACTCATCCATTTCCTCTTTTTCCTTCTAACTCCCCCTCCTAACTCATCCATTTCCTCTTTTTCCTTCTAACTCCCCCTCCTAACTCATCCATTTCCTCTTTTTCCTTCTAACTCCCCCTCCTAACTCATCCATTTCCTCTTTTTCCTTCTAACTCGCCCTCCTTTTCCTCCTCCTCCTCTTTTTCCTTCTAACTCGCCCTCCTTTTCCTCCTCCTCCTCTTTTTCCTTCTAACTCGCCCTCCTTTTCCTCCTCCTCCTCTTTTTCCTTCTTACTCGCCCTCCTTTTCCTCCTCCTCCTCTTTTTCCTTCTAACTCGCCCTCCTTTTCCTCCTCCTCCTCTTTTTCCTTCTAACTCGCCCTCCTTTTCCTCCTCCTCCTCTTTTTCCTTCTAACTCGCCCTCCTTTTCCTCCTCCTCCTCTTTTTCCTTCTAACTCCCCCTCCTTTTCCTCCTCCTCCTCTTTTTCCTTCTAACTCGCCCTCCTTTTCCTCCTCCTCCTCTTTTTCCTTCTCCTACTTTTTCTCCTCCCCCTCCTCTTCATTTTAACTCCTCCTCTTCCTAACTCCTCCTCCTCTCCCTTACTCTTCCTCCTCCTCCTCTTCCTTTTCCTAACTCCTTCTCCTCTTCCTCTTCCTGATTCCTTCCAACTCCTCCCCCACTCACACAGTGGGAACATACTCGACAGGGAAGTGGTCGGTGGTGTAGGAGATAAGCATGCAAGTTTTACCAACTGTTCCATCACCCACCACCACACACTTGATCGATCGACCAGCAGACATTCTGGAAGAGAATGGAAGGAAAATGGGTGAAAATGGTTGAAAGAATGGAGAAAATGGGGGGCGAATTGGTGTTATGAATGTAAGGAAAAGATGGAAATGGGTGAAATAAGGGAGGATGCTGAAAATAAAAAGGAGGATGCTGAAAATAAAAAGGAGGATGCTGAAAATAAAAAGGAGGATGCTGAAAATAAAAAGGAGGATGCTGAAAATAAAAAGGAGGATGCTGAAAATAAAAAGGAGGATGGTGGAAATGAGAGGAAGGATGGTGGAAATAAGAGGGAGGATGGTGGAAATAAGAGAAAGAATGGTGGAAATAAGAGGGAGGATGGTGGAAATAAGAGAAAGAATGGTGGAAATAAGAGGGAGGATGGTGGAAATGAAGGGGGAGGATGGTGGAAATAAGAGAAAGGATGGTGGAAATAAGAGGGAGGATGGTGGAAATGAAGGGGGAGGATGGTGGAAATAAGAGAAAGGATGGTGGAAATGAAGGGGGAGGATGGTGGAAATAAGAGGGAGGATGGTGGAAATAAGGGGGAGGATGGTGGAAATGAAGGGGGAGGATGGTGGAAATAAGAGGGAGGATGGTGGAAATAAGAGAAAGAATGGTGGAAATAAGAGGGAGGATGGTGGAAATAAGAGGAAGGATGGTGGAAATGAAGGGGGAGGATGGTGGAAATAAGGGGGAGGATGGTGGAAATAAGAGAAAGAATGGTGGAAATAAGAGGGAGGATGGTGGAAATAAGAGGGAGGATGGTGGAAATGAAGGGGGAGGATGGTGGAAATAAGAGGGAGGATGGTGGAAATAAGAGAAAGGATGGTGGAAATGAAGGGGGAGGATGGTGGAAATAAGGGGGAGGATGGTGGAAATGAAGGGGGAGGATGGTGGAAATAAAGGGGAGGATGGTGGAAATGAAGGGGGAGGATGGTGGAAATAAGGGGGAGGATGGTGGAAATGAAGGGGGAGGATGGTGGAAATAAGGGGGAGGATGGTGGAAATGGAGGGGGAGGATGGTGGAAATAAGGGGGAGGATGGTGGAAATAAGGGGGAGGATGGTGGAAATGGAGGGGGAGGATGGTGGAAATAAGGGGGAGGATGGTGGAAATGAAGGGGGAGGATGGTGGAAATAAGAGGAAGGATGGTGGAAATAAGAGGAAGGATGGTGGAAATGAAGGGGGTGGATGGTGGAAATAAGAGGGAGGATGGTGGAAATGAAGGGAGAGGATGGTGGAAATAAGGGGGAGGATGGTGGAAATAAGAGAAAGAATGGTGGAAATAAGAGGGAGGATGGTGGAAATAAGAGGGAGGATGGTGGAAATGAAGGGAGAGGATGGTGGAAATAAGAGGAAGGATGGTGGAAATGAGAGAAAGGATGGTGGAAATGAAGGGGGAGGATGGTGGAAATAAGGGGGAGGATGGTGGAAATGAAGGGGGAGGATGGTGGAAATAAGGGGGAGGATGGTGGAAATGAAGGGGGAGGATGGTGGAAATAAGGGGGAGGATGGTGGAAATAAGAGAAAGAATGGTGGAAATAAGAGGGAGGATGGTGGAAATAAGAGGGAGGATGGTGGAAATGAAGGGGGAGGATGGTGGAAATAAGAGAAAGGATGGTGGAAATGAAGGGGGAGGATGGTGGAAATAAGGGGGAGGATGGTGGAAATGAAGGGGGAGGATGGTGGAAATAAGAGGGAGGATGGTGGAAATAAGAGAAAGAATGGTGGAAATAAGAGGGAGGATGGTGGAAATAAGGGGGAGGATGGTGGAAATGAGGGGGAGGATGGTGGAAATAAGAGGGAGGATGGTGGAAATAAGAGGGAGGATGGTGGAAATGAGGGGGAGGGTGGTGGAAACTGAGATTAGTGAAAGAAAAATTGCAGAAAAAAGAGGAAAAAAATAGAAGATGAGAAAAAATGGAGAAGAATTAAGAGAAAGGGTGGAAGGATGAAGAAAAAGGGTGGAAGAATGAGGAGAAAGGGTGGAAGAATGAAGGAAAAAGAGGGGAAGAATGAAGGAAAAGGGTGGAAGAATGAAGGAAAAGGGTGGAAGAATGAAGGAAAAGGGGGAAGAATGAAGAGAAAGGGTGGAAGAATGAAGAGAAAGGGTGGAAGAATGAAGGAAAAAGGCGGAAAGATGAAGAGAAAGGATGGAAGAATGAAGGAAAAGGGTGGAAGAATGAATGAAAAGAGGGGAAGAATGAAGGAAAAGGGTGAAAGAATGAAGGAAAAGGGTGGAAGAATGAATGAAAAGGGTGGAAGAATGAAGGAAAAGGGTGGAAGAAAATAGGGAAAAAGAAGACTGTTTATAAGAGGTGGGTGATGATTGAATAATGGAGGAAGGATCATAGTGGTGAGTGATGAAATGAGTCATTCAAAAAAAGGTTATAAGTGGTGGTTGTTGTATGGTTCATAGGTGGTGGTTGTTGTATGGTTTATAGGTGGTGGTTGTTGTATGGTTTATAGGTGGTGGTTGTTGTATGGTTTATAGGTGGTGGTTGTTGTATGGTTTATAGGTGGTGGTTGTTGTATGGTTTATAGGTGGTGGTTGTTGTATGGTTTATAGGTGGTGGTTGTTGTATGGTCAATAGGTGGTGGTTGTTGTATGGTTTATAGGTGGTGGTTGTTGTATGGTTTATAGGTGGTGGTTGTTGTATGGTTTATAGGTGGTGGTTGTTGTATGGTCAATAAGTGGTGGTTGTTGTATGGTTCATAGGTGGTGGTTGTTGTATGGTTCATAGGTGGTGGTTGTTGTATGGTCAATAGGTGGTGGTTGTTGTATGGTTCATAGGTGGTGGTTGTTGTATGGTTTATAGGTGGTGGTTGTTGTATGGTTTATAGGTGGTGGTTGTTGTATGGTTTATAGGTGGTGGTTGTTGTATGGTTTATAGGTGGTGGTTGTTGTATGGTTTATAGGTGGTGGTTGTTGTATGGTTCATAGGTGGTGGTTGTTGTATGGTTTATAGGTGGTGGTTGTTGTATGGTCAATAGGTGGTGGTTGTTGTATGGTCAATAGGTGGTGGTTGTTGTATGGTTTATAGGTGGTGGTTGTTGTATGGTTTATAGGTGGTGGTTGTTGTATGGTTTATAGGTGGTGGTTGTTGTATGGTTTATAGGTGGTGGTTGTTGTATGGTTCATAGGTGGTGGTTGTTGTATGGTTTATAGGTGGTGGTTGTTGTATGGTCAATAGGTGGTGGTTGTTGTATGGTCAATAGGTGGTGGTTGTTGTATGGTTTATAGGTGGTGGTTGTTGTATGGTCAATAGGTGGTGGTTGTTGTATGGTTTATAGGTGGTGGTTGTTGTATGGTTTATAGGTGGTGGTTGTTGTATGGTTTATAGGTGGTGATTGTTGTATGGTTTATAGGTGGTGGTTGTTGTATGGTTTATAGGTGGTGATTGTTGTATGGTTTATAGGTGGTGATTGTTGTATGGTTTATAGGTGGTGGTTGTTGTATGGTTTATAGGTGGCGGTTGTTGTATGGTTTATAGGTGGTAGTTGTTGTATGGTTCATAGGTGGTGGTTGTTGTATGGTTTATAGGTGGTGGTTGTTGTATGGTTTATAGGTGGTGGTTGTTGTATGGTTTATAGGTGGTGATTGTTGTAGATAGTGGATAAGTTATGGAAATGAGTGGTTTGTAAGACGAGAAAGTATGTTGGGAATGTGGAAAAGAAGGTGAAAAGTGAATAATTATGGTTAAAAAAGGTGAAAAAAAAGGTAGTGAAAAAAAATGGTTAAAAATGGGATGGCGCATGGAAGAGGGGATGATGAAAAATTTTCATAAAAAGGGGTGGTAGTAATACAATGAAGTAATCTAATAAAAAAACTGGATAGCGCTGATTACGCGGAAAAGAAGGTTGCTGAGAAAAAAATGAGTTTAAGGAAGTAAAAAAGGAGGTGGAAATGGTAAAAAAAAACAAAAAAGATTTAGAAATTAAGATCTATAAGAGTCCAGCTCAGAAAAAAGATGAAAACGGTGAAATTGAAGTCAATTTATTTCATTAAAAATTAACGAGAACATAATTTTTTCTTTAAAACTTTCAATTAATTATGCAAATTATTGATCCAAATGTAAAAGACGTGTTTAAATTTGCGAAAAAAACAATACATTGTTCAGAAGCTTGTTCAGCGTATAGTTGGCAATTTTATTCTCTATATTCAAGTTATAAAACACTTTTTACAAACTTCAATCCCATTAATTGGACATCAAAATTTAAAAAAACCAGAGTTTAACAGATCTGCCGATTAGTAAAAGACCGACATTTTAAAGTCATTATTATTAAAATATGACTAATAGACAGCCATCTTGAATAAAAAAATCAAAAGTACTGAAAAATATTTTCCAGAAATTTTCAAAAATTATTTTTTAATAATAAAAAAATAGATTAAAATGGCATTTAAGACATTTATCAAACACATGTGAAAAGTGGATCTACAATCAGCAAGGTTCTTTATAGCGCCAGTTATGACATTTGCCTACAGATTTCTCACGAACCATCATTTTTTTAAAGCAAGAATCTTATTTTTGCAATCAAGAAATATATTTCCTTCAAAATTTAATACAATTTTTTCAAATAATTTTCGAAGTCATTCTGTTAGAGTGCGATTTGCTCCTAGTCCAACTGGATATTTACATCTTGGGGGTTTGAGAACAGCCTTACTTAATTATCTCTTCTGCAAAAAAAATGGTGGAAAATTTATTTTACGAATTGAAGATACTGATCAAGTAAGCCTTTATCAGAGAATTCAATATTTACCTCGATCTGATCTATTCTAATCAAAGAAGTTGTGAATTTCTTGTAAATTAATGGTCAGCTTGTTTTGCTGTAGAGCGG
>OX387261.1:3804877-3817377 GCA_947562095.1 Branchellion lobata | reverse complement strand
CACACACACACACACACACACACACACACACACACACGCACACACACACACACACACGCACGCACACACACACACACACACAAACACACACGTCAATCATCCATTAATAGGGCCCACCCAGCCCTCCTTTGGTGCCTGCTGATTGGAAGACGAGGATGGGGGTGTAGGGAGGGGAAGGGGATTGAAAAGGGAGGCTTGAGGAAGCTGGGGTGGGTGATCGGTGGGTGGCTGACTACCTGGTGGAAGGGTGGAGGGAGTTATACATGGGTGGATGAAGTTGGGTGAATGAATGGATGGATGGATGAAAAATTGGGTGGATGAATGAATGAATGGATGAAAGAATGGGTGGATGAATAGTAAGGTAGATGGATGAATGAATGGATGGATGAATAGTTGGGTAGCTGAAAAGATGGATGGATGGATAAATGAATGAATGGATGAATAGATATGTGTATGGATGAATGAATGGATGGATGAATAGTTGGGTGGATGGATAAATGAATGGATGGATGAATAAATAGGTGTATGGATGAATGAATAAATGGATGGGTGGATGGATGAATGAATGGATGGATGAATAAATAGGTGTATGGATGAATGAATAAATGGATGGGTGGATGGATGAATGAATGGATGGATGGATAGATAGGTGGATGGATGAATGAATGGATGGATGGATAGACAAATAGGCAGTTGAAAAAAAAGATTGAAACAATGGATGGATGGCGATGAAAAAACAAGAATAGGAAGTTTTAATTGAATGAAATATTGAAGAAAAAAAAAACAATGATCAAAATAAATACAAAATAAATTTAAACATACAAAATATATTTAAACATACAAAATAAATTTAAACATACAAAATATATTTAAACATACAAAATAAATTTAAACATACAAAATAAATTTAAACATACAAAATATATTTAAACATACAAAATATATTTAAATATACAAAATAAATTTAAATATACAAAATATATTTAAATATACAAAATATATTTAAATATACAAAACAAATTAAAATATACAAAATATATTGAAATATACAAAATAAGTTAAAATATACAAAATATATTGAAATATACAAAATAAATTTAAACATACAAAATATATTCAAACATACAAAATATATTAAAATATACAAAATATATTTAAATATACAAAATATATTTAAACATACAAAATATATTTAAATATACAAAATATATTTAAATATACTATAAAATATATTTAAATATACAAAATAAATTTAAACATACAAAATATATTTAAACATACAAAATATATTTAAATATACAAAACAAATTAAAACATACAAAATATATTTAAATATACAAAATATATTTAAACATACAAAATATATTTAAATATACAAAATATATTTAAATATACAAAATATATTTAAATATACTATAAAATAAAGATTAAAATGAATAAAATTCATAAAACAAGTAATAGAGTAACAGATGGATGTTTTGAACGTATGAATTGACGAATGGATGAATGGATAAATGGATGAATGGATGAGGTGAACAGAAAATGAACGCATGGATAGGTGAGTGGATAGATAGATGGATAGATAGATAGATAGATAGATAAAAAGATAGATAGAATCATGGGTGGACGGATAGAAAATTAGACAGATAGATAGATAGATGGATCGCTGGATGAGTGGATGGATGAAAACAGATATATAGCTAGATTGAAGGATGGATAATTGGATAAATAGATAGATAGATATATGGATAGATAGAAAGATGGATAGAAAGATAGATGGATGGATACAAGGATGAATAGATGGATGAGTGGATAGATAGAATATGGATGGATAGATAGATGGATGGATGAATGAATGGATAGATGATAAAATATAAATGGATGGATAGAAAAATGGATGGATTGATGGATGAAAGAAAGAATAGATGGATGAGTGGATGGATGTATAGATAGATAGAAAGATGGATGGGTGGATGGATGGATGGACGGATGAAATTGTACCTTTGACAATAGCTCTTTTTTGGATAGGAATAAGATTGGGTTGAAGTTGTTGTTGGAGATGTAGTTGTTGTTTTTGATGGAAATGTTGATGATGTTGTTGTTGTTGTTGTTGTTGTTGTTGTTGACATTGTTTGAAAAAGTCAGAAAGATTACGTTGTTGTAGTTGTTGTTGTTGTTGTTGTAACGAAAGGTGTTGCTGTTGCTGTTGTAACGAAAATTGCTGTTGCTGTTGTATCGAAAAATGTTGTTGTGAGAGATGATGATGATGTTGTTGTTGTTGATGTTGCATTTGAAGTTGTTGATAATGCTGCTGAAGTTGAAGTTGTTGTTGGTAATGTTGTTGTTGTTGTTGAAATTGTTGTTGAGGAATGGGCAGTGGAAATTGTTGTTGTTGTTGTTGTGGATGCTGTTGTGGTAGATGTTGATGTTGTTGTTGTTGCGGATGTTGTTGTTGTTGTCGATTCAAAAGATTCCAAATAACATTTTGTGTTTTAAGACCTGGTTTGAAGTATGAAACAAAATTTTGAAAAACATTAAAAAAAATGAAAAAATTTAATTTGAAAAAGAAACGAAATTAATTCATTTGAAATTTTTTTTTATTAATTTTTAAAAAATAAATGAATAAATAAAATATTTTGAAACTGTGAAGCTATTTGAAAATAATAAAAAATTAAAAAAAGGTATTTGAAAATGTTTATACGTTGTTGTTCGTTAAGATCGTTATCAACACCTCCTCCTCCTCCTCCTCCTCCTCCTACTCCTCCTCCTCCTCCTCCTCCTCCTCCTCCTCCTCCTGTTCCTGCTCCTCCTCCTGTTCCTGCTCCTCCTCCTTCTGCTCCTCCAGCACCACCAGCAGCAGCCGTAACGACAGCGGAAGTGGTGGTAGTGGCAGCTTGATCAAGTTGCTGTTTTTTTTTCTCTGGTGGTGGTGATAGTAGTAGTATTAATAGTAATGTAGTATAAGTAAAAATAGTATTAGTGTTTGTAGTAGTGGTAATATAAGTAATAGTAAGAGTAGTAGTAGTAGTAGTAGTAGTAGCGGTACTAGTAGTACTAGTAGTACTAGTAGTAGTAGTAGTAGTAGTAGTAGCAGTAGTAGTAGTAGTAGTAGTAGTGGTAGTAGTAGTAGTAGTAGTAGTAGTAGTAGTAGTAGTAGTAGTAGTAGTAGTAGTAGTAGTAGTAGTAGTAGTAGTAGTAGTAGTAGTAGTAGTAGTAGTAGTAGTAGTAGTAGTAGTAGTAGTAGTAGTAGTAGTAGTAGTAGTAGTAGTAGTAGTAGTAGTAGTAGTAGTAGTAGTAGTAGTAGTAGTAGTAGTAGTAGTAGTAGTAGTAGTAGTAGTAGTAGTAGTAGTAGTAGTAGTAGTAGTAGTAGTAGTAGTAGTAGTATTCCATCCTAATCCATTTTCCTTCCAAATCTTCTCAGTGACTTCTTCAAAATCCTTGTCATGATGGAGGTTTTTGCTGTTGAGTTTTAATCTTTAAAATTTCACTATCTCAATTATTTATTTATTATTATTATAATTGGTTTTTATTATTCTAATTAGTTTTTATTATTTTAAATATTTTTTTATCATTTTTAATATTTTTTTATCATTTTTAATATTTTTTTATCATTTTTAATATTTTTTTTATCATTTTTAATAATTTTTTTATCATTTTAATCCTTTCAAAAATGTTGATTCCTTTCCAAAATGTCAATCAATTCATTGTTTCTAATTGATTAAAATTCTGTGAGTTTTCAAATTGTTCAGATCGCTTTACTCCGCTACGTATTCCATATTTAAATTCTTCTCCTTCACAAGTTAACATTTCAACTTACAGATATCCTCAATTCCAAGCACTTGTGGAAAGGTTTATTTTGAGGTCAACTGATTTGATTCTATGGTCAATTGTGCATCTGATGTTCACTTCTGGTTTCTTAAGACATTACAGTTTTGCTAAATTCGTCTTTGTTCCTTTGTTTCGTTTTTTGTCATTCTTTGTAGGGTTTTTTGTACCATGAAACATTCTTCTGTGGTTGTCTGATGTGAATGTGAACTAATATTAAGTTCTAAGATTTGTAATGTTCTTAAAAGTTTATATCGACTCCATGGTCCATTTTGTTCTTCATCTACACTTCAATTTTTCACGACATTTGCAGTTTTGGTTTATTTTTCTTTGTCCTCCTGTTTCACTATTTTTTCTTTGTTACATCTTTTGTCACATGAAACATCTCTCAATAGTTGTTTGATACGATTGTAAACTATTTCATATACCTCAGCATACTTCAGTATCCCTTCATACCTGATTTAACTCAGACTTATTCATACTCTTTTGAGCTTTTGAGCCTTTACTCGTTTGTTTCTATTGTTTATGGTCAATTTTAACTTTATTTTACATAACCTTCGTAACCTTATGTCTTTTCTTTATCACTTTTGCGCCTGCGGCATAATCATTGGCCTGTTCGGCTTCAAGGGCTTTCTGGCTGAGTCCAGGTTTGAGTTCTAAAATCGGCAACTCAATAGAAGTACAGATGTCGTCCTAGAGTGTCCAGTCCTCTAGTAGTCTACAGCAAGTAAAACCGTTTCCATGGGAGCGCCTTTGAACATAGTGCTAAAAGGGCGCATTACAAATGGCTTGAGTAGATTAAATTAGACTAACTTCTACTGACTCCTCCTCACTCTTTCTAACTCCTCCTCACTCCTCCTAACTCCTCCTCACTCTTTCTAACTCCTCCTCACTCCTCCTTACTCCTCCTTACTCCTCCTAACTCCTCCTCACTCTTTCTAACTCCTCCTAACTCCTCCTAACTCCTCCTCACTCCTCCTAACTCATCCTAACTCCTCTTAAGTCCTCTTAACTCCTCCTAACTCCTCCTCACTCTTTTTAACTCCTCTTAACTCCTCCTAACTCCTCCTCACTCCTCCTAACTCCTCTTAGGTCCTCTTAACTCCTCCTAACTCCTCCTAACTCCTCCTCACTCCTCCTAACTCCTCCTAACTCCTCCTAACTCCTCCTAACTCCTCCTCACTCCTCACCTTTATCTTGAGCCAATTGCCTGATGACAGAAATGGGCAAGAAGGCGGGTGTGACCCTGGGTTCAATGATGCTGGAGAGGGGGAGGGGGAGAGGAAAGGGATAAGTGGAAGATTGGAGAAGAAATGGGGAGTAATGGGTGAATGGTTATTTGGGTGATGGTTATTTGGGTGATGGTTATTTGGGTGATGGTTATTTGGGTGATGGTTATTTAGGTGATGGTTATTTTGGTGATGGTTATTTGGGTGATGGTTATTTGGGTGAATGGTTATTTGGGTGAATGGTTATTTGGGTGATGGTTATTTGGGTGATGGTTATTTGGGTGATGGTTATTTGGGTGATGGTTATTTGGGTGAATGGTTATTTGGGTGATGGTTATTTGGGTGAATGGTTATTTGGGTGATGGTTATTTGGGTGATGGTTATTTGGGTGAATGGTTATTTGGGTGATGGGTGATTGGGTGATGGTTATTTGGGTGATGGTTATTTGGGTGATGGTTATTTGGGTGAATGGTTATTTGGGTGATGGGTGATTGGGTGAAGAAATTTGATTGGTTGGATGAAGAGATGATTGAGTATTCGGGTGATAGGGTATAATATAATGTTGTTAGAACTATAATATAATGTTGAAACTATAATAAAATGTTGTTGGAACTATAATATATTGTTGTTGGAACTATAATAAAATGTTGTTGGAACTATAATATAATGTTGTTAGAACTATAATATAATGTTGTTAGAACTATAATATAATGTTGTTAAAACTATAATATAATGTTGTTGGAACTATAATATAATGTTGTTAGAACTATAACAAAATGTTGTTAGAACTATAATATAATGTTGTTGGAACTATAATATAATGTTGTTGAAACTATAATATAATGTTGTTGAAACTATAATATAATGTTGTTAGAACTATAATGTAATGTTGTTGGAACTATAATATAATGTTGTTAGAACTATAATATAATGTTGTTGAAACTATAATATAATGTTGTTGGAACTATAATATAATGTTGTTAGAACTATAATATAATGTTGTTGAAACTATAATATAATGTTGTTAGAACTATAATATAATGTTGTTGGAACTATAATACAATGTTGTTAGAACTATAATATAATGTTGTTGAAACTATAATATAATGTTGTTAGAACTATAATATATTGTTGTTAGAACTATAATATAATGTTGTTAGAACTATAATATAATGTTGTTGGAACTATAATATAATGTTGTTAGAACTATAATATAATGTTGTTGAAACTATAATATAATGTTGTTAGAACTATAATATATTGTTGTTAGAACTATAATATAATGTTGTTGGAACTATAATATAATGTTGTTGAAACTATAATATAATGTTGTTAGAACTATAATATATTGTTGTTAGAACTATAATATAATGTTGTTGGAACTATAATATAATGTTGTTAGAACTATAATATAATGTTGTTGAAACTATAATATAATGTTGTTAGAACTATAATATATTGTTGTTAGAACTATAATATAATGTTGTTGAAACTATAATATAATGTTGTTGAAACTATAATATAATGTTGTTAGAACTATAATATATTGTTGTTAGAACTATAATATAATGTTGTTAGAACTATAATATAATGTTGTTGGAACTATAATATAATGTTGTTAGAACTATAATATAATGTTGTTGGAACTATAATATAATGTTGTTAGAACTATAATATAATGTTGTTGGAACTATAATATAATGTTGTTAGAACTATGATATAATGTTGTTAGAACTATAATATAATGTTGTTGGAACTATAATATAATGTTGTTAGAACTATAATATAATGTTGTTAGAACTATAATATAATGTTGTTGAAACTATAATATAATGTTGTTAGAACTATAATATAATGTTGTTGGAACTATAATATAATGTTGTTAGAACTAAAATATAATGTTGTTGAAACTATAATATAATGTTGTTGGAACTATAATATAATGTTGTTAGAACTATAATATAATGTTGTTGGAACTATAATATAATGTTGTTAGAACTATAAAATAATGTTGTTAGAACTATAATATAATGTTGTTGGAACTATAATATAATGTTGTTAGAACTAAAATATAATGTTGTTGAAACTATAATATAATGTTGTTGGAACTATAATATAATGTTGTTAGAACTATAATATAATGTTGTTGGAACTATAATATAATGTTGTTGGAACTATAATATAATGTTGTTGAAACTATAATATAATGTTGTTAGAACTATAATATAATGTTGTTGGAACTATATAATAATGTTGTTAGAACTATAATATAATGTTGTTAGAACTATAATATAATGTTGTTAGAACTATAATATAATGTTGAAACTATAATATAATGTTGTTGAAACTATAATATAATGTTGTTAGAACTATAATATAATGTTGTTAGAACTATAATATAATGTTGTTGGAACTATAATATAATGTTGTTGAAACTATAATATAATGTTGTTAGAACTAAAATATAATGTTGTTGAAACTATAATATAATGTTGTTGGAACTATAATATAATGTTGTTAGAACTATAATATAATGTTGTTGGAACTATAATATAATGTTGTTAGAACTAAAATATAATGTTGTTGAAACTATAATATAATGTTGTTGGAACTATAATATAATGTTGTTAGAACTATAATATAATGTTGTTGGAACTATAATATAATGTTGTTGGAACTATAATATAATGTTGTTGAAACTATAATATAATGTTGTTAGAACTATAATATAATGTTGTTGGAACTATATAATAATGTTGTTAGAACTATAATATAATGTTGTTAGAACTATAATATAATGTTGTTAGAACTATAATATAATGTTGAAACTATAATATAATGTTGTTGAAACTATAATATAATGTTGTTAGAACTATAATATAATGTTGTTAGAACTATAATATAATGTTGTTGGAACTATAATATAATGTTGTTGGAACTATAATATAATGTTGTTGAAACTATAATATAATGTTGTTGAAACTAAAATATAATGTTGTTGAAACTATAATATAATGTTGTTGAAACTATAATATAATGTTGTTAGAACTATAATATAATGTTGTTAGAACTATAATATAATGTTGTTGAAACTATAATATAATGTTGTTAGAACTATAATATAATGTTGTTAGAACTATAATATAATGTTGTTAGAACTATAATATAATGTTGTTAGAACTATAATATAATGTTGTTAGAACTATAATATAATGTTGTTAGAACTATAATATAATGTTGTTGAAACTATAATATAATGTTGTTAGAACTATAATATAATGTTGTTAGAACTATAATATAATGTTGTTAGAACTATAATATAATGTTGTTGAAACTATAATATATTGTTGTTGAAACTATAATATAATGTTGTTGAAACTATAATATAATGTTGTTGAAACTATAATATAATGTTGTTAGAACTATAATATAATGTTGTTAGAACTATAATATAATGTTGTTGGAACTATAATATAATGTTGTTAGAACTATAATATAATGTTGTTGAAACTATAATATAATGTTGTTAGAACTATAATATAATGTTGTTGGAACTATAATATAATGTTGTTAGAACTATAATATAATGTTGTTGAAACTATAATATAATGTTGTTGAAACTATAATAAAATGTTGTTAGAACTATAATATAATGTTGTTAGAACTATAATATAATGTTGTTGAAACTATAATATAATGTTGTTGAAACTATAATATAATTTTGTTGAAACTATAATATAATGTTGTTAGAACTATAATATAATGTTGTTAGAACTATAATATAATGTTGTTGAAACTATAATATAATGTTGTTGAAACTATAATATAATGTTGTTGAAACTATAATATAATGTTGTTAGAACTATAATATAATGTTGGTGGAACTATAATATAATGTTGTTGAAACTATAATATAATGTTGTTAGAACTATAATATAATGTTGTTGGAACTATAATATAATGTTGTTAGAACTATAATATAATACTCATATCATTATAATGTGCACAGCGCCAGTCTCATTACAAAGAAACAATAATTATTATAGGTAAAAGTATAAAATAAAAAATTATTATTATGGAAAAAAATAATATAAAGTATTATTATTACTATTATTATTATTATTTTTATTTATTATTATTATTTTTTTTTTATAATCATTATCATCATTATCGTTACTGCTTTTATCAGTTGACATACCCGCTTTGGGGGCTTTGGCTGTTCAACTGGGAAATAAATGAATGAATTCAACGATTAATGAATTGAATTCAACGATCAATGAATTGAATTCAACGTTCAATGAATTGAATTCAACGATTAATGAATTGAATTCAACGATCAATGAATTGAATTCAACGTTCAATGAATTGAATTCAACGATAGTGAATGGAATTCAACGTTGAATGAATAAATATTATTTTTGAACAAATAAATCAACATTTTGAAATATAATACACAGTAAAACCGTTTTCTACTCTTCTCCTAACTCCTCCTCACTCCTCCTCACTCCTAACTCCTCCTCACTCCTCCTAACTCCTCCTAACTCCTCCTCACTCCTCCTAACTCCTCCTAACTCCTCCTCACTCCTCCTAACTCCTCCTAACTCCTCTTCACTTCTCTTCACTCCTCCTCACTCCTCCTAACTCCTCCTAACTCCTCCTCACTCCTCCTCACTCCTCCTAACTCCTCTTCACTCCTCCTAACTCCTCCTAACTCCTCTTAACTCCTCCTAACTCCTCCTCACTCCTCTTCACTCCTCCTCACTCCTCCTCACTCCTCCTAACTTCTCCTCACTCCGCTTCACTCCTCCTCACTCCTCCTCACTCCTCCTAACTCCTCCTCACTCCTCCTAACTTCTCCTCACTCCTCTTCACTCCTCCTCACTCCTCCTCACTCCTTCTCACTTGTGATGGATGAAGAGGCAAAGGTGTTCGAAGATTGCTTGGTGGACTCATACAGAAAACTGTGGTGATGATAATAATAATAATAATAATAATAATAATAATAATAATAATAATAATAATAATAATAATAATAATAATAATAATAATAATAATAATAATAATAATAATAATAATAATAATAATAATAATAATAATAATAATAATAATAATAATAATAATAATGATAATAATAATAATAATAATAATAATAATAATAATAATAATAATAATAATAATAATAATAATAATAAAAATAATAATAATAATAATAATGATAAAAATGAAAATAATATAAATAATAATAATAATAACAATATAAATAATAATATTAATATTAATAATAATAAAAACAAAAAAAAAACTAATAATAATAATTTAAATAACAAAAAAATAATAATAATGATAATAATAATAATAATAATAATAATAATAATAATAATAATAATAATAATAATAATAATAATAATAATAATAATAACAATAATAATAATAATAATAATAATAATAATAATTTAAATAATAATAATAATAATAATAAAAATAATAATAATAATAATAATAATAATAATAATAATGATGACGATGATGATGACGATGGCGATGATGATGATTCCCACCAATGGGCGAAGGGGCAGAAGAAGAAGTAACAACGGCCACATCTCCCGGAAGTGCAAAGGGGGCAGCCTTGTGAGTCTCCGAGGGATTTGATTGGTTCGATGGGAGTTTTGGGGCCTGTGATTGTGTTGGCAATGAATGGAATAGAATACGTTTGAACCCCACTGCCTGCCAACACTCCCATCAATCAGATTCCTCTCTTCAATCATAATCCCTTATTTTATTCCTAAGTGTTGAAACCCTTAACTACAAATGTCATAAACTCCTCCTCTCAATTTCCGCCAATAAAATTCCACCCTCCTCCCATTCCATCTAATGAACTCCTCCCCTCTTGTGTCCCATCAATACGATCTCCTTAATTTCAACCAATTAAATCACACCACTCTAATTAGACTCCTCCCCCTCTAATTAAGCTCCTCCCTTTCCTTTCTTTAGACTCCACCCCCTCACATTTCCACCAATGAGGTCGAGAAGCTTGTTGAAAGCTTGCATGTCGCCGTCATTGTTGGGGTGGGGAGGGTGGTGGTAGGGGGGGAGTTGTAGGGGATGAGGGGGATGTTGAGATTGGGGTCTGGGGTGGTTGATGGGAGAGAGCTTGGTCTGGTCGGAGAGTGGGAAGGGAGGGGAGGGGTGAATGAATGGGATATAATTGATTATTTTTACTCTTTTTGACTATTAATTGATTAATTAATTAAAATTATTAATCGATTAATTAATTGAAATTATTAATCGATTAATTAATTGAAATTATTAATATTTATTCTTCCCCCCAGCTCACATACCATCCCCCTCACCCCCCCTCAACCACCTACTCATCCTACCCAGCTCCTTACCGTCATCCCAGCTTCTAGATCGGCCAGTTTGGTGACCTTGCATCCGATTGGCAGAGGCATTCCAGTTATTTCACCACTATTGGTTGGAGTCCTAGAAAGGGGTGGAGCCTGAGACTGCTTCGAGTGCTCTGATTGGATGCGTGAAGTAGTCATGATATCTATGAAAATTATGAAAATTACAATTATTGTTCATAATTATTATTTTCATACTTTGTTATGAAATGGTTGTTGTTATTATTATAAATTAATAATAAAAAGTATCATTATTATCAAATAATAAAAATAATAATAATAAATATTATCACTACCTCCTGCTTGATTCAATTTCAGAAGAGCCTTTAATCCGAATTCTAAATCCTTGGCAGAAGCTGATGAAAAAAATGATAACAAAAATAATAATAACAATAATAATAAAATTAATTAACTTAACAATAATATAATAATATTGAAGGATTGATTTATTTAATGATATTAAAGTATAAAAAAGTGAAATAAATAAAAAAATAAACTGGACAATCATAAGCACAAGGCGAATAATAATGGTAAAAATAAAATAATAATAATTGAAATAATAATAATTATTATTATAATTGTATAGTTATATCATAAAATAACGATAACAACAAAAATAATAATAGAAATAATGAATAAGAAGAATGATGAAAATAATAATAATAACAATAATAAAAATAATAATAATAATAATAATAATAATAATAATAATAATAATAATAATAATAATAACAATAAAAATAATAATAATAATAATAATAATAAAGATAATAATAATAATAATAATAGAAATAACAATAATAATAAAAATAATAATAATAATAATAATAGAAATAACAATAATAATGAATGTTATTTCCGTTACCCTGCTTTTGTTCCGATTGCGATAGTTGTGAGGGTGGTGGTTGGGAAGAGGAAGGAGGAGGAAAACGGTGATGGAGTTGGTGTGGTGGTAGTTGTGGCGGTGGTGGTTGATGTGGCGGTGGTGGTTGATGTGGCGGTGGTGGTTGATGTGGCGGTGGTGGTTGATGTGGCGGTGGTGGTT
>OX387261.1:3792377-3799877 GCA_947562095.1 Branchellion lobata | reverse complement strand
AGAGTTTTTCTGAAAGAACAATTTCAAAAAATGAATAAAAAAAAAAAGAAAATGATGATAATGGTGATTATGATGATGATTATAATGATGGTGAAAAATATAATGATGATGATGATAATGATGGTGATGATGATGATAACGATGAGGATAAAGATATTAGTGATGATGATGACTCACCATTCTAGAATTGTTCCATCCTTCATCACTTCCATCTCTTCCACTTATTCCACCATCTCTTCCACCCATCCCTCCATCTCTTCCAGCCATCACCTTAAACCTGTCTGCTACTTGTAATCTACCACTACCCACCTTCCCACCACCACCACCCCCTCCTCCTCCACCTCCTCCACTCCAAACTGATTCTCTGCTAGAAAGGATCGATGAGAGGAGAATTAATGGGAGAGAGTCTGATGGAAATCACCAACCCAAACCCACCATTCCCTACCCAATCCAAAACCACGCCCAACACCCAAATCCAACCAAGCCTTCATCCTCACACCCCCCCTCCTCTTCCCCATCATCGGCAGTCAGCCCCACAACCCTCACCCCCTTCCCAACTCTTACTCACCCATCATCACCCCCACTCCCCTCAT
The DNA here is from genome assembly GCA_947562095.1 of Branchellion lobata. Classification (NCBI taxonomy): domain Eukaryota; kingdom Metazoa; phylum Annelida; class Clitellata; order Hirudinida; family Piscicolidae; genus Branchellion; species Branchellion lobata. The sequence continues at coordinate 3,799,284 of OX387261.1, read as the reverse complement.
CAACCCCATTCCCTTAATCACTCTTGCCCCAGCCCACCCGTCAGCCAAAATCCATTCCCCCATCCCCCAAACTTCATTTTTCCACCCCCAATCCTCACTCATTTATCCCACTCAGCAACCAATCCTCATCCTCAGCCCCGCACCCATCCACTCATCTATCACTCATCCACCCACTCAACAGCCAACCCCCACCTTCACCCATCACGCCCCACTCATCCATCATCAGCCCCTTCACCCTCCACCCACCCATCATCAGCCCCCTCACCCACCCATCATCAGCCCCCTCACCCACCCATCATCAGCCGCTCACCCACCCATCATCAGCCCCCCACCCATTCACCCATCATCAGCCCCCCACCCACCCATCATCAGCCCCCCACCCATTCACCCATCATCAGCAGCAGGCACGTAGCAACCACTATTGAAGTTTTTCACGGGCATCAAAACCACATCGTTGCCATGGTGAGGGCCCATGCGGTGGTGTTGCTGGCTGCTGTGCTGGTGGTGGTGTGGACCTGTGTGGTGTGGTTGGGCGTCATGTGGTGTAAGGGGGTTGGGTGTGGTGTGGTGTGGTTGGGTGTCATTTGGTGTAAGGGGGTTGGGTGTGGTGTGGTGTGGTTGGGTGTCATTTGGTGTAAGGGGGTTGGGTGTGGTGTGGTGTGGTTGGGTGTCATTTGGTGTAAGGGGGTTGGGTGTGGTGTGGTGTGGTTGGGTGTCAGGTGGTGTAAGGGGGTTGGGTGTGGTGTGATGTGGTGCTGTATAATATTAATTACTATTATAACGAAAACAATATCAACAAAAATAATAATAATAATAATAATAATAATAATAATAATAATAATGATAATAAAAATGACAATAAGAAAAACAGCCACTACCCACCCTCCCTCTTGAAGCGATTGTAGCCAACACTGCCGAGTGAGGAAGAAGAAGAAGATGGAGGAAGTGCCGATGATGATGACGTCAACGTCGATGACGTCATAAAGAAACATAACTCAGGATCCCATACACCGTCAGATCTTTGGTGGGTGGAGGTGGGATGGTGATGGCTAGGGGTGGGATGGTGATGGGTGGGAGTGGGGTGGTGATGGCTGGGAGTGGGGTGGTGATGGGTGGGAGTGGGGTGGTGATGGCTGGGAGTGGGATGGTGGTGGCTGGGAGTGGGATGGTGATGGCTAGGGGTGGGATGGTGATGGCTGGGAGTGGGATGGTGGTGGCTGGGAGTGGGATGGTGGTGGCTGGGAGTGGGATGGTGATGGCTAGGGGTGGGATGGTGATGGGTGGGGGTGGGATGGTGATGGCTAGGAGTGGGATGGTGATGGGTGGGAGTGGGGTGGTGATGGGTGGGAGTGGGATGGTGGTGGCTGGGAGTGGGATGGTGGTGGCTGGGAGTGGGATGGTGATGGGTGGGGGTGTGATGGTGGGTTGAAATCATCTGGTTCTTTCTAGCTTCTCTTTCTAACTCCTCTTTCTTCTAACTCATCCTCACTCTTCCTCACTCTTCTTAACTTCTCCTCACTCCTCTCAACTCCTCCTAACTCACGTTTCAAACTGTTTGAGCAGATGGACTGGTCGAAGGCGAGAGGCATAACTATCCCTCCATGACAACAACTCCTCCTGATGAGGATGATGATGATGGTGATGATGGGAATAATTATGGTGGAAATGATGATGATGATAATGGTGAAAATTATAATGATGGTGAAGAGGATGATGATGATGATGATGAAGAGGATGATGGTGGTAATGGTAATAATAAGAATGAAAATGAAATTTTGAAAAAAAAATTAATACGTTGAAAATGTTATTTCGATGACAGTGATGATGGTGGTGGTGGTGAGAATGCAAACAATAATAAATTGTTATAACCGTTCCTATTTCGTATTGATTATTATTGTTGCTGTTGTTATTTATTATTACTATTATTATTATTATTATTATTATTATTATTATTATTATTATTATTGCTAGTGCTAATGATCTGATTTTATAAATTAATTTTAAAGGGTTTCATGATAATGGTCTAATAAATAATAATGAGAATAACGACAACAACAAAATTAACAACAACAACAACAACAACAACAACAACAACAACAACAACAACAATAATAATGTTAATAATACAAATAACAATAATAATAACGAAAACAATAAAATAATTATCACGATTGTTATAATAAATTATAATTTTCACATCACTACTAACCCGTGTGTATTTTCTTCTCTTTAAATTGTTATTACTTTTATTTTCCTCATCGTTATCATTATTATTATTATTGTTGTTGTTGTTGTTATTATTGTTGTTGTTGTTGCTGTTTCCAGTATCCCTATTAGGATTATTAATAGCAGCATCGCTTTTGTTGTTAATATTAATATTAATATTATTATTAGTTATACTAGTAGTGGCTTTGAATTCACCATCTCTGCTCACACCCACACTTTTATTTTCGATATTCTTTTCACTTTTAATCATTTTTCTCTCAATCCCTTTTTTTTCCTCTCTTTCCATCCTCCTATTCCTCCCTCCATCACCCCCACCACCTTTACCACCACCATCTCCCCCATCACTCCCAACACCCTTACCACTGCCAGCTTTGTACAAAGATGACGACGATGATGATGATGATGACAAAGAAAATTGTGGGGTGTTTGTTGGGTTATCCAATATTCCTAGCTTAGTCTTCAGTTCCCGAGTTATCCTCATTCTCTCCTTCAAATTATCCTTACCCCTTACTCCCTCTCCCCCTCCCTTCCACCTCGGATCCTCTATTCCCTTCACCCTCAAATCTTCCCCCACCCCTCTCCCCTTCACTCCCTCTACCTTCCCCCTATCCTGTGCCCTCACTTTTATCTCCTTCCTTCCTTTATTCTTTTCCTTCACCTCATCCGCCTTCTGTCCATCTTTTTCGCACCCCTCCTCCATTATTGCCTTTTCCTTCTTTCTATCCATTTGTTTTCCTTTATCTTTTTCATTCTTTTTCTTACTTTGAGCTTTCTCTTTTTCATCAGTCATTTTTTCCTTTTTTTTCTCTCGTTCATCATTAATTTTTTCGTTCTTTTCTTTTTGATATTTTATTTTTTCATTTTTCTCTTTTTCATTCTTCACTCCTTCATTCTTCAGCACTTCTTTCAATACAACCACCACCTCCTTCTTCTGTTCATCTTCCCCTTTCTTCGCTTCCTCATTCTTTTCCAATGCCATCCTTCCATCACTCTCCTCTTTATCCTTTTTCTTTGTTTTTACCTCCTTTTTGATTTCATCCTTCTTTTTATCAACACCACTACCACAACCACTATCACTACCATCACCACCACCATCAACATTGCTATTTCCACCATCACCTCCCCTAGCCACACCACAATCACCTCCACCAACCACACCAACATCACCTCTACCACTGACTCTTTCCTTATCACCCAATTTTAAAAACCCATCATCATCACCATCACCACCACCACCAACCTCAACCTTATCACCTGAGTTAGCAGCATCGACCTTATCTCCACCACACAGGCTTTTATCAATATCACCACCATCAACATCAGCACCACCACTTTTCACACCTACAATCACAACAGCATTATCCCTACCATCTTTGGACTTTCTATAATCATCTTTATCACCACCTTCAAATTTCCCACCAACACCATCATGATCACCACAAGTTTTTCCACCGCCATCATCATCATCATAACCACCACCACCACATTGTTTAGCCTCAGTCAGTTTAATGATGTTTCGTTCATCATTATCATCACCACCCTGCTGGTTAGGTGAAGAAGCTTGGAGGTTTGATGAAGAGGAAGAAGATGCTGATGGTAGTAATGATGAGGGTGATGAGGTTTTCTTTGGCGATGATGATGATGATTCAGAGGACATTTTTATCTGAAATTATAAATAAAACATTAATTTTATAATAAAAAAATATTTTATTGTAGGTAAATTATCATTATTTAGCGCACAACTAAGCGGAAAATGAATGTATATGTTAGTACATTTAATTATGATGTAATATTCAGTCTTAGTTTGTATATTTAGTTGAATGTATTTCTGAACTAAGTGAATAATTCGAACAATTCGACTTTTGTTTACAAAAATTAGTGAAGTTGAGAAAATTTAAGCGATATGGTTATAAAAATGTAGTCTTCATTGAATTTTTTTAATAAAAACAAACGAAATGTAACGTCCCATTACAAAGTAATTTCATTGAAAAAATTTTAATTAACATTACATATTTAACATAATTTGAAGTTTTGGAGAAATTTTAAATTGAAGATAGTTTCGATAGCAGAAACTGGTAGTCAAGAAGATATTTCCCGTGAAGAAATTTACTAACTTTTGAGAATTTCGAAAGGTAGCAAAAAAAGTATACTCTGTCAAGTTTTTTGATAGAATTTCTAATAAATTTAAGTAAAAATGTAGTAAATTAATTAAAGAATTTCACGAGAAATGAAAGGCCCGCAGTTGTAGAGCCAAAAACTATAAAATGCCTAGGTTATTTCTACATTCTCAATCAACTAATTTAATTTGAAAGAAAAGTCAATTGATATGAAAAAAAAATTGTATTTTTTAATTCTGCAAAATTTTATAATAGCTTTTTTTGGGTTTATTAATATATATTTTTTATAAAGTTCAGAGATAGTGAAATCTTGCAAATATAACGCTTTGCAATGATTAAAATCAATTAAGAAAATTATCATCAAAAATTAAAAAAAGTTAATAAATTAATTTGTAAAGAGTTGGCGGGTTTCGAGTTTGTTGTTTTTAAATGCAATGGCTCAGAAATCTATAACGTGAGTTGCATTATTACCAAATTAATTCATTTAAAATTTCAACCTTCACTTGTCTTTTTTTTTTCAATAGTTCATCAAAGCAGTTCTTTTTTTACGTTTGTTGGTTCAAGATAAATAGCGCTGATTGCATACTGTAAGATTGTTCTGTTTATCTAATCTAATCAAATCATTTGTATAGCGCTGATTGCACAGTGTTCAAGAGTACTTAAATATTATCTGTTTATCTTATCTTATCTACTCTATTCAATTTTTTTGCATAGCGCTTTTCACCTGGAAGCGGTTTCACTCGCTGCTTGGCTACTAGGTGACTCAGCCGTTCTAGCGCAGCGTTAACCCTTTACGTGATTTTCCACTTTTCACAACTTAAACCTCAACTTATCCCAGAATCGAACCCTGAGTTTAAGGTTTTAGTCTGCTTTACCCGCCATCATACAACCCTATCTGTTTTCTATTAATAATTGAATTTTTAATAGTTGTTTCTAATATTTTTTAGAAAATTACTATATAAATTATATAAACAATAAATTTAAAAATCTTTACGAAAATGAAGTAAAGATGTAGTGGAGAAAGGCTAAGAGAAAAGGAGTTTCATAAGATGAGACCACAGTAGGAAAGTGCAGCTTTAGCACAAGTATGATTAGATGGCACCCTACAAAAGTGTGAACGAGGGAAAGATCTCGGTTTTTTACAAGGATGAAATAAGGTCTCTTGGTGGATGAGTGGTTATTTGAAAGATTTTAGGTAGTGAGTATGTAGCCTCGAAACTCTACGGGGTTAATGCCACTATACTGATATACATGAGGGTGTAGCATGGTCTCTGGGAGTTCTTTGTATGAAGAGTTACAATGGTCAAAGCGGGACAAGATGAGCAACCAACCTAGCAATTTGAGGGTGAAAGTGTTGAGGGAGTTTTCATTTTATTAAGAATAATTTAATATTATATTCATCAAAAAAAGCCAGTGAAAAGAATAATTTAAATAATAATTTTTAAGAATTTAATTATAAATAAATGATCTAATATTTTTAATACTTTTTCTTATTCAATCGTTCATTCCCTCAGTTCATTTTTTGCTCCAAAGTTGAAGGAAGCCGAAAATAAGTTAGTGTTATGATTGATAATTATAACCCATTTGTGTTTAATTAGTAAAATATTCAAAAATTAAATTTAAATTTAGTTCAAAATTATAATTATAATAATTTTTTATTCTTTGTCCACTAATTACAACAATTCATAATGAATGATAATATACTACTGATAATAACATATTATTATTGTTATACTACTACTGCTACTACTACTACTACTACTACTACTACTAATAATAATAATAATAATAATAATAATAATAGTAATAATAATAATATAAATGACAATGATAATAAAGATAATACAATAAAAATACAAATATTATTATAGTTACATAACCCTGTAGAGTTTTGAGGTCACTCATAATTAAATTAATAGTTATATCTTTTCATAATTAAGTCTTATTGATTATTTAATTCAAAAATAATTGAAATTATTAGTTGTTGTTAATTAATTATTGATTAATTAATTAATTAATTAATTAATTAATTAATCAATTATCAACCAATGTTTCACTCAAATAGAATATTCCTTTTTAGAGTGAAAGAAGAAGAAAAAAGTGTAGAAAGAAAGGTCTCAAAGCAAAAAAGAGAGGAAGAGGAAAAGGAAAAAAAAGATAGTAAAAAGATCAAATTAGATGATAAGATTAAAGAGAAAAAGGAAAAAGTGGAAAAGAACTCAAAAAAAGAGGTGAAAAAAGAGACAAAAAATAATCGAAAAAAAAAAGATTATAATAATAACAGGAAAGAGAAGGTAAACGATTCTATAAATAGCAAGAAAAAGAACATAAAAATAAGTAAAGAAGAGGAGGTATCTAAGAATAAGAAGGATAAGTTGATATCAAAGGAAGACAGGAAGAAGATAGTAGAAGCAAAACAGGAAAAAGAAACAGGTCAGGAAGAGGAGGAGGAAGAAGAAGAAGAGGAGGAAGAGGAAGAAAAGGAAAGGGAGAAAGAAGAGGAAGAAAAGAAAAAGAAGAAGAAGGGGGGGGAGGAGGAGGAGGAAGGGGAGGGAGAGGAGGAG
>OX387261.1:3774877-3782377 GCA_947562095.1 Branchellion lobata | reverse complement strand
AATTTCTTCGCTTCTCTTCCCTCTTCCCACCCACCCCTTTCTTCCCACCACCACTCCCTCTTCTACCCAGGAATCCCTCTGAAGCCAATGCTAGCCCACCCCACCAAGGGGGTAGGGGAGGTGATGGGGAGATTTGAGGGTGGCGATGTGGTGAGCGAATACAAGTATGATGGTGAAAGAGCTCAGGTGGGAGGAGGATTGGAAAATTAGAAAGTTGGGTGGGTGTTTAAGGGGTTGTTTGGGTGGTTATTTGGGTGGTTGTTTGGGTGGTTGTTTGAGGGGTTATTTGAGGGGTTATTTGGGTGGTTGTTTAAGGGGTTGTTTGGGTAGTTTTAGTGTGTGATCTTAACCAACCCCATCCCCCATTTTATCTCAACCTTATCTCAACTTTCACCTTTTTTCCCATTCCACCCAATTCCACCAAAATTGACTCAACTCAACCCCCCCCCCCCCTAGATCCACATTCAGGAGGGGGGGAGGAGGATTGATGTCTTCAGCAGGAATCAAGAAAGAAACACAGGGAAGTATCCCGACGTGGTGGAAATTGTGAAGGAAGTGGTGGAGAGAGGTGGGTGGGGGTGGAGAAAGGTTGGGTGGAGTGGAGAAAGGTTGGGTGGGTGGGGGTGGAGAAAGGTTGGGTGGGTGGGGTGGAGAAAGGTTGGGTGGAGTGGAGAAAGGTTGGGTGGGTGGAGTGGAGAAAGGTTGGGTGGGTGGAGTGGAGAAAGGTGGGTGGAGTGGAGAAAGGTTGGGTGGGTGGAGAAAGGTTGGGTGGAGTGGAGAAAGGTTGGGTGGGTGGGGGTGGAGAAAGGTTGGGTGGAGTGGAGAAAGGTTGGGTGGAGTGGAGAAAGGTTGGGTGGAGTGGAGAAAGGTTGGGTGGGTGGGGGTGGAGAAAGGTTGGGTGGAGTGGAGAAAGGTTGGGTGGAGTGGAGAAAGGTTGGGTGGGTGGAGTGGAGAAAGGTTGGGTGGAGTGGAGAAAGGTTGGGTGGAGTGGAGAAAGGTTGGGTGGAGTGGAGAAAGGTTGGGTGGGTGGAGTGGAGAAAGGTTGGGTGGAGTGGAGAAAGGTTGGGTGGGTGGAGTGGAGAAAGGTTGGGTGGGTGGAGTGGAGAAAGGTGGGTGGAGTGGAGAAAGGTTGGGTGGAGTGGAGAAAGGTGGGTGGAGTGGAGAAAGGTTGGGTGGGTGGAGTGGAGAAAGGTTGGGTGGAGTGGAGAAAGGTTGGGTGGAGTGGAGAAAGGTTGGGTGGGTGGAGTGGAGAAAGGTGGGTGGAGTGGAGAAAGGTTGGGTGGGTGGGGGTGGAGAAAGGTTGGGTGGAGTGGAGAAAGGTTGGGTGGAGTGGAGAAAGGTTGGGTGGGTGGAGTGGAGAAAGGTTGGGTGGAGTGGAGAAAGGTTGGGTGGAGTGGAGAAAGGTTGGGTGGGTGGAGTGGAGAAAGGTGGGTGGAGTGGAGAAAGGTTGGGTGGAGTGGAGAAAGGTGGGTGGAGTGGAGAAAGGTTGGGTGGGTGGAGTGGAGAAAGGTTGGGTGGAGTGGAGAAAGGTTGGGTGGGTGGAGTGGAGAAAGGTTGGGTGGGTGGAGTGGAGAAAGGTGGGTGGAGTGGAGAAAGGTTGGGTGGGTGGGGGTGGAGAAAGGTTGGGTGGAGTGGAGAAAGGTTGGGTGGAGTGGAGAAAGGTTGGGTGGGTGGGGGTGGAGAAAGGTTGGGTGGGTGGGGGTGGAGAAAGGTTGGGTGGAGTGGAGAAAGGTTGGGTGGGTGGAGTGGAGAAAGGTGGGTGGAGTGGAGAAAGGTTGGGTGGAGTGGAGAAAGGTTGGGTGGGTGGAGTGGAGAAAGGTGGGTGGAGTGGAGAAAGGTTGGGTGGGTGGAGTGGAGAAAGGTTGGGTGGGTGGAGTGGAGAAAGGTGGGTGGAGTGGAGAAAGGTTGGGTGGGTGGGGGTGGAGAAAGGTTGGGTGGAGTGGAGAAAGGTTGGGTGGAGTGGAGAAAGGTTGGGTGGGTGGGGGTGGAGAAAGGTTGGGTGGAGTGGAGAAAGGTTGGGTGGGTGGGGGTGGAGAAAGGTTGGGTGGGTGGGGGTGGAGAAAGGTTGGGTGGAGTGGAGAAAGGTTGGGTGGGTGGAGTGGAGAAAGGTGGGTGGAGTGGAGAAAGGTGGGTGGAGTGGAGAAAGGTTGGGTGGGTGGAGTGGAGAAAGGTTGGGTGGGTGGAGTGGAGAAAGGTTGGGTGGAGTGGAGAAAGGTTGGGTGGGTGGAGTGGAGAAAGGTTGGGTGGAGTGGAGAAAGGTTGGGTGGGTGGAGTGGAGAAAGGTTGGGTGGGTGGAGTGGAGAAAGGTTGGGTGGAGTGGAGAAAGGTTGGGTGGGTGGAGTGGAGAAAGGTTGGGTGGGTGGAGTGGAGAAAGGTTGGGTGGAGTGGAGAAAGGTTGGGTGGGTGGAGTGGAGAAAGGTTGGGTGGGTGGAGTGGAGAAAGGTTGGGTGGGTGGAGTGGAGAAAGGTTGGGTGGAGTGGAGAAAGGTTGGGTGGAGTGGAGAAAGGTTGGGTGGGTGGAGTGGAGAAAGGTTGGGTGGAGTGGAGAAAGGTGGGTGGAGTGGAGAAAGGTTGGGTGGAGTGGAGAAAGGTTGGGTGGAGTGGAGAAAGGTTGGGTGGGTGGAGTGGAGAAAGGTGGGTGGAGTGGAGAAAGGTTGGGTGGGTGGGGTGGAGAAAGGTTGGGTGGAGTGGAGAAAGGTTGGGTGGGTGGAGTGGAGAAAGGTTGGGTGGGTGGAGTGGAGAAAGGTGGGTGGGTGGAGAAAGGTTGGGTGGAGTGGAGAAAGGTTGGGTGGGTGGAGTGGAGAAAGGTTGGGTGGAGTGGAGAAAGGTTGGGTGGGTGGAGTGGAGAAAGGTTGGGTGGGTGGAGTGGAGAAAGGTGGGTGGAGTGGAGAAAGGTTGGGTGGGTGGGGTGGAGAAAGGTTGGGTGGAGTGGAGAAAGGTTGGGTGGGTGGAGTGGAGAAAGGTTGGGTGGGTGGAGTGGAGAAAGGTGGGTGGAGTGGAGAAAGGTTGGGTGGGTGGAGTGGAGAAAGGTTGGGTGGAGTGGAGAAAGGTGGGTGGAGTGGAGAAAGGTTGGGTGGGTGGAGTGGAGAAAGGTTGGGTGGGTGGAGTGGAGAAAGGTTGGGTGGGTGGAGTGGAGAAAGGTTGGGTGGGTGGAGTGGAGAAAGGTGGGTGGAGTGGAGAAAGGTTGGGTGGGTGGAGTGGAGAAAGGTGGGTGGAGTGGAGAAAGGTTGGGTGGGTGGAGTGGAGAAAGGTTGGGTGGAGTGGAGAAAGGTGGGTGGAGTGGAGAAAGGTTGGGTGGGTGGAGTGGAGAAAGGTTGGGTGGGTGGAGTGGAGAAAGGTTGGGTGGAGTGGAGAAAGGTTGGGTGGGTGGAGTGGAGAAAGGTTGGGTGGGTGGGGGTGGAGAAAGGTTGGGTGGAGTGGAGAAAGGTGGGTGGAGTGGAGAAAGGTTGGGTGGGTGGAGTGGAGAAAGGTGGGTGGAGTGGAGAAAGGTTGGGTGGAGTGGAGAAAGGTTGGGTGGGTGGAGTGGAGAAAGGTTGGGTGGGTGGAGTGGAGAAAGGTGGGTGGAGTGGAGAAAGGTTGGGTGGAGTGGAGAAAGGTTGGGTGGAGTGGAGAAAGGTTGGGTGGGTGGAGTGGAGAAAGGTGGGTGGAGTGGAGAAAGGTTGGGTGGGTGGGGGTGGAGAAAGGTTGGGTGGAGTGGAGAAAGGTTGGGTGGGTGGAATGGAGAAAGGTTGGGTGGAGTGGAGAAAGGTTGGGTGGGTGGAGTGGAGAAAGGTTGGGTGGGGTGGAGAAAGGTTGGGTGGGTGGAGTGGAGAAAGGTTGGGTGGAGTGGAGAAAGGTTGGGTGGGTGGAGTGGAGAAAGGTTGGGTGGGGTGGAGAAAGGTTGGGTGGAGTGGAGAAAGGTTGGGTGGGTGGAGTGGAGAAAGGTGGGTGGAGTGGAGAAAGGTGGGTGGAGTGGAGAAAGGTGGGTGGAGTGGAGAAAGGTTGGGTGGGGTGGAGAAAGGTTGGTGGGGTGGAGAAAGGTGGGTGGGGGGTGGAAAAGGGGGTGGGGGTAGAGAAATGTTGGAGGGGTGGGGGAGGGCACAGAAAGGGGGGTTGGAGATTCTTAAGGAGGTGGAGTGGGGGAGGTTGGGTGGGTAAGGAGGAGTGGGTGTGTGGATGAGATGGTTGGGTGGGTGACGTGTGTTGGTAGGTGAAATGATTGGGTGGGTGAGGATAAGTGGGTGGGTAGGTGAAGTGGTTAGGTGGGTGAAGTGGTTGGGTGGGTGAAGTGGGTGGGTAGGTGAAGTGGTTGGGTGGGTAAAGTGGGTGAGTAGGTAAGGTGAGTGGGTATGTGAGGTGGTTGGGTGAGTGAGGTGGTTGGGTGGGTGAGGTGGTTGGGTGGGTGAAGTGGTTGGGTGGGTGAGGTGGTTGGGTGGGTGAGGTGGTTGGGTGGGTGAGGTGGTTGGGTGGGTGAAGTGGTTGGGTGGGTGAGGTGGTTGGGTGGGTAAGGTGGTTGGGTGGGTGAGGTGGTTGGGTGGGTGAGGTGGTTGGGTGGGTGAGGTGGTTGGGTGGGTGAAGTGGTTGGGTGGGTGAGGTGGTTGGGTGGGTGAAGTGGTTGGGTGGGTGAGGTGGTTGGGTGGGCAAGGTGGTTGGGTGGGTGAAGTGGTTGGGTGGGTGAGGTGGTTGGGTGGGTGAAGTGGTTGGGTGGGTGAGGTGGTTGGGTGGGTAAGGTGGTTGGGTGGGTGAGGTGGTCGGGTGGGGGGATGAGGGGGTTGGGTAGGGGAAGTGGGGGAGGTAAGTGGTTGAAGTGAAATGGTGTTGTTGGCACTATACGGAGGAGGAGGTGGGTGGAAGGGTGGTTGTCTTTTACCCAAAACTCTTCCAAGTCTTATCACCCTCCATCGCTCCACCCCAAAACTCTTCCAAGTCTTATCACCCTCCATCGCTCCACCCCAAAACTCTTCCAAGTCTTATCACCCTCCATCGCTCCACCCCAAAACTCTTCCAAGTCTTATCACCCTCCATCGCTCCACCCCAAAACTCTTCCAAGTCTTATCACCCTCCATCGCTCCACCCCAAAACTCTTCCAAGTCTTATCACCCTCCATCGCTCCACCCCAAAACTCTTCCAAGTCTTATCACCCTCCATCGCCCCAAAACCCTCCATTCACCCTTTTCAACTCCAACTCTGAAACATTCTTTTTAATCCTTCATCATACCCATTCTTCCACCATCACTCCTCCATCATCCCTCCATCATCCCTCCATCACTCCTCCATCATCCCTCCATCATTCCTCCATCACTCCTCCATCATCCCTCCATCACCCCTCCATCATCCCTCCATCACTCCTCCATCACTCCTCCATCATCCCTCCATCACTCCTCCATCACTCCTCCATCATTCCTCCATCACTCCACCATCATCCCTCCATCATCCCTTCATCACTCCTCCATCACCCCTCCATCATCCCTCCATCACCCCTCCATCATCCCTCCATCACTCCTCCATCATTCCTCCATCACTCCTCCATCATCCCTCCATCACTCCTCCATCACTCCTCCATCATCCTTCCATCATCCCTCCATCACTCCTCCATCATTCCTCCATCATTCCTCCATCACTCCACCATCACTCCTTCATCATCCCTCCATCACTCCTCCATCACTCCTCCATCACCCCTCCATCATCCCTCCATCACTCCTCCATCACTCCTCTATCACCCTTCCATCACTCCTCATCATCCCTCCATCACTCCTCCATCACTCCTCCATCACCCCTCCATCATCCCTCCATCACTCTTCCATCACTCTTCTATCACCCTTCCATCACCCCTTCATCACTCCTCCATCACTCCTCCATCACTCCACCATCACTCCTTCATCATCCCTCCATCACTCCTCCATCACTCCTTCATCATCCCTCCATCACTTCTCCATCATTCCTCCATCACCCCTCCATCATCCTTCCATCACTCCTCCATCACTCCTCTATCACCCTTCCATCACTCCTCATCATCCCTCCATCACTCCTCCATCACTCCTCCATCACCCCTCCATCATCCCTCCATCACTCTTCTATCACCCTTCCATCACCCCTTCATCACTCCTCCATCACTCCTCCATCACTCCTCCATCACTCCTCTATCACTCTTCCATCATCCCTCCATCACTCCTCCATCACTCCTCCATCACTCCTCCATCACCCCTCCATCACTCCTCCATCACCCCTCCATCACCCCTCCATCATCCCTCCATCACTCTTCCATCACTCTTCTATCACCCTTCCATCACCCCTTCATCACTCCTCCATCACTCCTCCATCACTCCTCCATCACTCCTCTATCACCCCTCCATCATCCTTCCATCACCCCTCCATCATCCCTCCATCACTCCTCCATCACCCCTCCATCATCCCTCCATCACCCCTCCATCATCCCTCCATCACCCCTCCATCATCCCTCCATCATCCTTCCATCACTCCTCCATCACTCCTCCATCACCCCTTCATCATCTCTCCATCACTCCTCCATCATCCCTCCATCACTCCTCCATCATCCCTCCATCATCCCTCCATCACTCCTCCATCATTCCTTCATCACCCCTTCATCACCCCTTCATCACTCCTCCATCACTCCTCCATCATCCCTCCATCATCCCTCCATCACTCCTCCATCATCCCTCCATCCCTCCTCCATCATCCCTCCATCACTCCTCCATCATCCCTCCATCATCCCTCCATCATCCTTCCATCATCCCTCCATCACTCCTCCATCACCCCTCCATCATTCCTCCATCATCCCTCCATCATCCCTCCATCACTCCTCCATTATCCCTCCATCATCCCTCCATCACTCCTCCATCATCCTTCCATCATCCGTCCATCACTCCACCATCATCCCTCCATCATCCCTTCATCACTCCTCCATCATCCCTCCATCACTCCTCCATCATTCCTCCATCATTCCTCCATCACTCCACCATCACTCCTTCATCATCCCTCCATCACTCCTCCATCACTCCTCCATCATCCCTCCATCACTCCTCCATCACTCCTCCATCACTCCTCCATCATCCTTCCATCATCCCTCCATCACTCCTCCATCACTCCTCCATCATCTCTCCATCATCCGTCCATCACTCCACCGTCATCCCTCCATCATCCCTTCATCACTCCTCCATCATCCCTCCATCACTCCTCCATCATTCCTCCATCATTCCTCCATCACTCCACCATCACTCCTTCATCATCCCTCCATCACTCCTCCATCACCCCTCCATCATCCCTCCATCACTCTTCCATCACTCTTCTATCACCCTTCCATCACCCCTTCATCACTCCTCCATCACTCCTCCATCACTCCTCCATCACTCCACCATCACTCCTTCATCGTCCCTCCATCACTCCTCCATCACTCCTCCATCATCCCTCCATCACTCCTCCATCACTCCTCCATCACCCCTCCATCATCCCTCCATCACTCCTCCATCACTCCTCTATCACCCTTCCATCACTCCTCATCATC
>OX387261.1:3752377-3769877 GCA_947562095.1 Branchellion lobata | reverse complement strand
GTTTTTGAGGGGGGGCTGGAGGGGTGTTTTTGAGGGGGGGCTGGAGGGGTGTTTTTGAGGGGGGGGGGTTTGGAGGGGTGTTTTTGAGGGGGGGGTTTTGAGGGGGGGCTGGAGGGGTGTTTTTGAGGGGGGGGGTTTGGAGGGGTGTTTTGAAGGGGGGAGTTTGGAGGAGTGTTTTTGAGGGGGAGGGGTTTGGAGGGGTGTTTTGAAGGGGGGGTTTAGAGGGGTGTTTTTGAGGGGGGGGGGGGGTTTGGAGGGGTGTTTTGGAGGGGTGTTTTTGAGGGGGGGGTTTGGAGGGGTGTTTTGAGGGGGGGAGTTTGGAGGGGTGTTTTTGAGGGAAGGGGGATGGTTTAGATGGGTGTTTTTGAAAGGGGGTTTGGAATCATTTGGGGGTTTCTGTGATGTGTTTGGATTGTTTGAGGAGGAGGAATCTTCCAGGGCGTTTTTTCGGAGTGTTGGAAAAGACATTTAATTATTCGTAAAATTAATGTTCTCAATAATTATTTTATATTTATTGGATTTCATTGTTTTTGGAATTCTTTTTATTTATTGTTTTTTTTTTCAATTTTATCATTTTTATTATTCTTCAATTTTAATTTTTTATTATTTTGATTTTTGAATGTTTTTTGGATATATCCCTATTGTTAGTATTATTTTTATTTCGTTATTATTCTTATTATTATTGTTTTATTTTCTTTTTTTTTTTTCATAGTTTTTCATATTATTCCCAGATAGGCACGGGCTTCAGCGACTCAGACCTCAAAGGCATGAGTGACTTCTTCAAACAACATCTCCTCAACAAACCTCCCTCCTACTACAGGTGGGCTGCCGCTGCTGGTGTTGTTGTTTTTGTTATTGTTAGTGTTTTTTTTTTTTTTTGAAATTTTTTTTATCATAGGTTTTATTTTTATTTTCATTGTTATTATTATTAATATTAATATTATTATTATTATTATTATTACTGATACGAACATTTTCTCTCATAACCTCTTCTTATCCCGCCCACTATCACCATCTCACCTTCACCCACCTCTAACCCTTCCATTTTCTTCCTCTTATCCCACACTCACTCAAACCCTCCCCTTCTCCCCACTCACCCAAACCCTTTTCAAACCTTTTTTCCCTTCCAGATTCGACTCCTCCCAACCACCCGACACGTGGTTCGAGGTGAAGAAGGTGTGGGAAGTCAAGGCGGCTGACCTATCACTGTCACCTGTCTATAAAGCCGCCCTGGGATTGGTTGGTTGGCTGGGGGGGTGGAGTCAAGTGGTTGAATAATGAGTTGGTTGTTTTTGTTTAACTGGTTGGTGGGTTGATTGATAGGTTCTTGGAAAAAGTTGAACAAATTTTTTGTTATAATCTTTATCGAAGCAAATCCGGACAAACGTTGGAATGGCACAGAACATGGTGAACAAGCAAAATGGAAGTAAAAAAATTAAAATCAACAATAACTGAATGTCATAAGAATTGTCAAGTGTCTGTTGCAAGAGATCAGCAAAACTCCTAGATGAATTAATTAATTTATAACTAATATTTGAAACTTTAAATTCAAAATATTTTTAAAATTTAAATTGAAGTAGCGGCATACACGCCTTCGCGAAAGCGGAAAGATGCTTGTATCATCGAATAATTGATGAGTTGCTGGGAGCAGTTGATTGAATGATTGTGTTAGAGGTGGAGTTAGATTATTGATTGATGTGGAGGGAGGAAGAAGTGGGGTTTTGGTTTTTATCGGCTATCTGTGAAAAAAATTTTTTTAATTGATAACAACAATAATTATAATTATAATCACAAAAATAATAAAAAAAACAGCGAACATATGATAATTATTCTTACTATGGTTATTAGTAATAACTATAAGAATAATTTAAAAAAAAAACAAAAACAACAACATTTACAACAAAAACAACAACATCAACAATAACGAAAACATTTCAAATAACATCAACAACTACATCAAAAACAACAACAATAACAACATCAGCATAAACATCAAAAACAAAAACGTTAAAAACAACAAAAACATCAAAAACAAAAACAACAAAAACATTAAAAACAACAACAACAGGTGGCGAACAACAAGGGAGTCTCTCTTCGTTTTCCTCGCTTCGTGAGGGACAGGCAGGACAAGGCAATTGATGAAGCTACCACCGCTGCGCAGGTAATGATGATGATGATGATGAGGATGATGATGATGATGATGCTGATGATGATGATGATGATGATGATGATGATGATGATGATGATGATGATGGTGAGGATGATGATGATGATGATGATGATGATGATGATGATGATGATGATGATGATGATGGTGACGATGATGATGATAATAATAATAATTATTATTATTATTGTTTTTTTATACATTTTTTTTAATTAGTTTTTTTTATTACTAACATTAATTTGTTCATTTTATTATTTTTATTATTATTATTATTATTATTATTATTATTATTGTTATTATTATTATTATTATTATTATTATTATTATTATTATTATTATTATTATTATTATTATTATTATTATTATTATTATTATTATTATTATTATTATTATTATTATCATCGATATCAATAATTTTGATAAAAATGATAAGAATAATAATTTCGTTATAATTATTATAATAATAATAATAAATGAATCCAATTTGTGAACCACTTTGTTTTCATTGTACTAATTTTGTTGTTGTTATTATTTTTCTTTTTACTTTTATTTTTTCATTTTTGTTACTGTTTTATTATTCTTATTATTGTTGTTATTACTTTCATTTTCATCATTATAAGGTGGGGGTTATGACAGTAATAATAATAATAATAATAATAATAATAATAATAATAATAATAATGTTATCATTATATGTGGCCTCGAAACTACGGGGTAATGCCGCTATAATAATATTCGTATTTTTATTGTATTGTAATAACAAATATATATTTTATACAATTTTTTTTGTTATTATTGTTTTTTTTTATTATTATAATTATTATTATTATTTTAGATTGCTCAGATGTACAGGTCACAAGACCAAATAGTTAATCAGAAGAAAGCGAATGAAGAGGAAGAAGAGGAAGATGACTATTAGTTTTTAAAATTATATTAATCTTATTATCTATATTATTAATTATTTTAATTTTATTATTATATATTTTTTTAAATTTCTTTATTTTGATTAAAACAAAATGTCTTTTTTTCAACTAAAAAAACAAACCTCGTTTCAGCTTTAATTAGGTCTCACCTCCTTAATTTTTTAATTATAATTGCGTTTAATTCTTTCAAGACCTCATTAAAGCTTTCAGTTTTAATTGTACCATTTGTGGAGGGAGCAATTTGTGATCAAAAATTTAAAAAATTAATTTTTTTATTGTATCTAAACTAAAAAAAGTGTAAAAAAATTGAAAAAACCGAAACATAATATAAAAAATTATATTTTTAATGCGAATAATGAAAAATTTAATAAAAACATTTGGAAAATAATTATTGATTAATAGATAATTGTTAGCTAAGCTAGCATCAGTCTGAACAGCAGTGATTGAGAAGTTTACGTCGCTCATTCAACCACCCGTTCACCCGCCACCGAATCTATTCAACCAACTCTCCGATCCATTCAACCACTCACTACCACCCACCCTCGAGCAAGCCCTAACCAACCACACATCCCTCCTACGCACCAACAAACCCCCACCATCTACCAACCACTCCCATAAACTTCTCACTGTGCCTTAGTTGCTTGTATTGGCAGATTAGATTTATAATGATGGACATGGTTCTTAAAACCTTTATTATTATTTTGATAAAACAACTGTCATCGCCATCACCTTTATCATCATTATTAGCACCATCACTACCACGACCGTCACCATCATTATCATCATCAACACCACCACAACCATCATCATCATCATCATCATTATCATCACCACAAAGCAAGAAGTCTCCATCATTAAGAGCAAGGATAATGTTGAACCACAATTCCAGAACCACCACATCATGGACTCCCCCTTGAAACCACCACCGCCAACATCTCTCACCCATAATTCCTCATGGGACGATGAAACATTTAATCCTACCACCGGCCGCCCCCACCAATAAGCTCCTTCTTGAGCTGGACCACTACAACACCACCATAAAATCACCAACAACACCACCACAAAATCACCAACAACACCACCAAGAGCCGACCACACCACACCACCACCAGAAGCCGACCACACCACCACCACCAGGAGTTCACCACAACACCACCATTAACTATCAACCATTCTACGACCTGGACCTCCCCCTGTAGCCCCCTCCACCCCCTCCCCCATAATTCCTCCT
Source organism: Branchellion lobata (assembly GCA_947562095.1). Classification (NCBI taxonomy): domain Eukaryota; kingdom Metazoa; phylum Annelida; class Clitellata; order Hirudinida; family Piscicolidae; genus Branchellion; species Branchellion lobata. The sequence goes on along the minus strand of OX387261.1, from coordinate 3,765,556 downwards.
GGGGTAGATGGGACTTCCCCTGGGACGCCTGTTGTAACTCCCTCTGCGGTCAGATGGGGATCTGGGAGGGGGAGGGGGTGTTGGTGGGAAGTTGAATAAGAGGGTGATGGGGTTGATGAATTGATGGGGGAGTAGTGAATTGGCAAAGGGGAGGAGGGAGAATGAGAAAGAGGTTAGAGTGGTAAGGAGGAAAAAAAAAGGTGATGATTGTTGAAAAGGAAAAATGATGTTGAAAAGATTGTTAGGAGTGGCAAGAAGAGATGTAGAAGGGGAAGGATGCAGATGGTGGAAGTAGAGAGGATGGTGGAGTGGGAGGGTGGGGGTGTTGAGGGGGTAGATTTTGAGCAGATGGGGTGGGAGAAAATGAGGAAGATGGAGATTGTTTGGAGGGAGATATAAGAAAGGATGGAAAGGATAAAGAAAGATAGAATGAAGAACGAAAAGAAGGAGGGGTTGAATGATGGGGGGAAGGATGGAAGAAAGGATGGAGTGAATGATGAAGTGAGGGATAATAGGAAGGATGGAGGGGAAGATGGAGTGAATGATGAAGTGAGGGATAATAGGAAGGATGGAAGGAAAGAGGGAGGAGAGGATGGGAGGAAGGATGGAGTGAAGGATGGAAGGAAAGGATGAAGTGAAGGATGAAGGAAATGATGGAGGGAAGGATGAAGGATGAAGGAAATGATGGAGTGAACGATAAAAGTTAGGATGAAGGAAAGGATGGAAGGAAGGATGGAGTGAGGGAGAGAAGGAAGGATGGAGTGAGGGATGGAAGGAAGGATGGAGTGAGGGATGGAAGGAAGGATGGAGTGAAAGATAGAAGGAAGGATGGAGTGAGGGAGAGAAGGAAGGATGGGGTGAGGGATAGAAGGAAGGATGGAATAAGGGATGGTGACGAGAGTGAAGTAAGATTCGATAAATTAGCGCCAAAGTAACAGTAAAAAATTTAAAAATAAAAATAATAAAAATAAACTAATAAGGAAGAATAAAAAAACAAAAACTTGGATGAATATAACGAAAATAAATCATGAGAACAATAATAACAATAAATGAAAAAAATGATAATAATAATAATAATAATAATAATAATAATAATAATAATAATAATAATAATAATAATAATAATAATAGAATGATATTGAAAATAAAATAATGATGATAGCATTAAAAATAATAACAATAACAACAAAAATAATTTGAAAAAAAAAATGATAACAATAATGACAATAATAATAATAATAATAATAATAATAATAATAAAGAATAATAATAATAGCAATAGTAATAATAAAAATGAAAAGAATAATAGAGTTAGAAACAGGAGGAACGTTTAAGAACCTGGAACGTGACGAGCCGTATCGCCTTCGAGGACTGCCGTAACATGTTATTGAGCATTAAGCGCTATATGAAGAGAAAGAGGAGGAGGAAGAAAAGGAAGAGGAAGAGGAAAATGAGGAAGAAAAGGAAGAGGTTGAGAAAAGGTGTGCAGAGGAAGCGGAGTATGAAAGGAGGACACAGTGCTAATTCATTTTCATCAGGTTGAGTCACTCCAAACCTTCCCACCCACCCATTCTCTTATTACTCCTCCTCCTCCTCCTCCTCCTCCTCCTCCTCCTCCTCCTTCTCCTCTTTGACACCCACTCACCTAGACCTGGATGAGGATCGGTCTCGACGTCTGAATGGAGGACTTCGAGAACGAGATGAGGAACGACTTGGTCTGTGGAAGAAAAAGAAGAGGAGGATAAGGAGATGAAGAAGATATGAAGAGGGAGAAGAAGAAGAGAAGAGGAATGAGGACAAGGGGGGAAGAAGAAAAAAGTGGAAAAAATGAAGTGAATTGATGGATGAGAAAAAAAAACGACAAAAATCCATCCATTCACTATCTTCCTCACCTACCCACCTCTTCTTCCTCACCCCCCCACCTCTTCCTCATCTACCCACCTCTTCCTCCTCACCCACCCACCTCTTCCTCCTCACCCACCCACCTCTTCCTCATCTACCCACCTCTTCCTCCTCACCCACTCACCTCTTCCTCATCTACTCACCTCTTCCTCATCTACCCACCTCTTCCTCCTCACCCACCCACCTCTTCCTCCTCACCCACTCACCTCTTCCTCATCTACCCACCTCTTCCTCCTCACCTACCCACCTCTTCCTCCTCACCCACTCACCTCTTCCTCATCTACCCACCACCTCTTCTTCTTCACCCACCCACCTCTTGAACTCCTCACCCACCCACCTCTTGAACTCCTCACCCAGCCACCTCTTGAACTCCTCACCCAGCCACCTCTTGAACTCCTCACCCACCACCTCTTGAACTCCTCACCCACCCACCTCTTGAACTCCTCACCCAGCCACCTCTTGAACTCCTCACCCACCACCTCTTGAACTCCTCACCCACCACCTCTTGAACTCCTCACCCACCCACCTTTTCCTCACCCACCCACCTTTTCCTCACCCACCCACCTCTTGAACTCCTCACCCAGCCACCTCTTGAACTCCTCACCCACCACCTCTTGAACTCCTCACCCACCCACCTTTTCCTCACCCACCCACCTTTTCCTCACCCACCCACCTCTTGAACTCCTCACCCACCCACCTTTTCCTCACCCACCCACCTCTTGAACTCCTCACCCACCCACCTCTTGAACTCCTCACCCACCCACCTCTTCCTCACCTACCCACCTCTTGAACTCCTCAGGACAATCTCGGGCCCAGTGACCAGTTTTGTGGCATCTTGCGCACTCATCTGAGCCAATCTTCAGAGGGAAGAAAAGGGGGGATGGGTGGGTGTTGAGGGGGGTCAAGGTTTGTGAATGGGGTTTGTGGTGGTGGTGTCGAAGATTTTATGATAGTGGCGAATGTTGATAGGGGATGGGAGGAAAATGGTGTGTGAAGCAAGGAAGAAAAATGGGGTGGGTGGATGGGGAATGAATGGGGGATGAATGAGGTGGGTGAATGGGGGATAGAGTGGATGGATGGGGAATGAATGGATGGATGGAGATAAATGGAGTGGGTGGATGGGAAATGAATAGGGTGGGTGGATGAGGAATGAATGGGGATGAATGGGGTGGGTTGATGGGGATGAATGAGGTGGGTGGATGGGAATGAATGGGGATGAATGGGGTGGGTGGATGGGGAATGAATGGGGATGAATGAGGTGGGTGGATGGGGAATGAATGAAGTGGGTGGATGGGGGATGAATGAGGTGGGTGGATGGGGAAGGAATGAGGTGGGTGGATGGGGGATGAATGAGGTGGGTGGATGGGGAATGAATAAGGTGGGTGGATGGGGAATGAATGGGGATGAATGAGGTGGGTGGATGGGGAATGAATGGGGATGAATGAGGTGGGTGGATGGAGATGAATGAGGTGGGTGGATGGGGAATGAATGGAGATGAATGAGGTGGGTGGATGGGGAATGAATGGAGATGAATGAGGCGGGTGGATGGGGAATGAATGAGGTGGGTGGATTGGGAATGAATGAGGTGGGTGGATTGGGGATGAATGAGGTGGGTGGATGGGGGATGAATGAGGTGGGTGGATTGGGGATGAATGAGGTGGGTGGATGGGGGATGAATGAGGTGGGTGGATGGGGGATGAATGAAGTGGGTGGATTGGGAATGAATGAGGTGGGTGGATGGGGAATGAATGAGGTGGGTGGATGGGGAATGAATGAGGTGGGTGGATGGGGGATGAATGAAGTGGGTGGATGGAGATGAATGAGGTGGGTGGATGGGGAATGAATGGAGATGAATGAGGTGGGTGGATGGGGGATGAATGAGGTGGGTGGATAGGGAATGAATGAGGTGGGTGGATGGGGGATGAATGAAGTGGGTGGATGGGGAATGAATGGGGATGAATGAGGTGGGTGGATGGGGAATGAATGGGGATGAATGAGGTGGGTGGATGGGGAATGAATGGGGATGAATGAGGTGGGTGGATGGGGGATGAATGAGGTTGGTGGATGGGGAATGAATGAGGTGGGTGGATTGGGGATGAATGAGGTGGGTGGATGGGGGATGAATGAGGTGGGTGGATGGGGGATGAATGAAGTGGGTGGATGGAGATGAATGAGGTGGGTGGATGGGGAATGAATGGAGATGAATGAGGTGGGTGGATGGGGGATGAATGAGGTGGGTGGATGGGGAATGAATGGAGATGAATGAGGTGGGTGGATGGGGGATGAATGAGGTGGGTGGATAGGGAATGAATGAGGTGGGTGGATGGGGGATGAATGAAGTGGGTGGATGGGGAATGAATGGGGATGAATGAGGTGGGTGGATGGGGAATGAATGGGGATGAATGAGGTGGGTGGATGGGGGATGAATGAGGTTGGTGGATGGGGAATGAATGAGGTGGGTGGATGGGGAATGGATGAGGTGGGTGGATGGGGGATAAATGAGGTGGGTGGATGGGGGACGAATGGGCTGGGTGTGAATGACGAGGACAACTCACTCTGTTCTCTCGACGATCTGGTCCATTGTTCTTGTAGTCTTCCGCCTGTTGAGGAGTCGATCAACCAATTAAACACATAATAAACAGTTGATAGAGCAATTAAATAATTAACAAGATTATTATAAATAGTTGATATGAAAATAAAATGATCAATACAATACAAATAGGAATATTATTATAGTGGCATTAGCCCCATGGAGTTTCGAAGCCACAATACAATACAATACAAATAGGAATATTATTATAGTGGCATTAACCCCATAGAGTTTCGAAGCCATAGTTTTATTCTATTTAATTAACACATTGAACAAATAATTCTATTACAATTAATCAATTAATAAGATTATTTTGGTTAATAAATATATTTAACCAAATAATTTTACAATAATTAACTAATAGCCCCCCCCCTCCTCACCCTCCTCGGATTACCCTTGGACCACTCCACAATGATTTTTGAGCCACATATGCTCCGGCCATTCTCATACTTTATGGCATCCTGTTGTTGTTGTTGTTGATTTTGTTATTGTTGGTTGTGTTGTCGTTATTGCTATAAAATTAGTGTTGTTAGCATTGTTGTTGCCAATATTGGTTTTGTTGTTGATTATACTGTTGTTAGTAGTGGTGTTGTTATTGTTGATTAGGTTGTTGTCATATTGTTACTTTTGTTAGTGGTTTTGTTGTTGTATATTATTACTGTTTTTAGTGGTTTTTTTTATGTATATTGTTACTGTTTTTAGTATTAATGTTGTTATGTTGTTGCTGTTGTTAGTAGTTGTTGTTATTGTTAATTTTGTTGTTGTTATATTGTTACTGTTGTTAAAGGTGTTGCTTATACATGCATTAACATCAATGAGTAACAAAGGCACGAAAACATTTACATATCAACTAGGCATGCGTATATTCAAATCCTTCAGTTTAAAAATAAACCAATGCCCTGGATGTAAGGAGCTATTTTTAACTAGTCCACTTACAAACAGATTATGAAAATAAACTGCTATAAATAGAAACGCCAAAATCACCAAGCTTTGGTGTTGCAAGGTGGAAGTTGGATTGGTGTAGAAGGATGGAGGGAAGGAAGGAGGGAAGGAAGGAAGGAGGAGGGGGGAGGGAGGGAGGATGGATGGATGGATGATAAAGGAGTATCACTGTGTTCAATATAATAATGGTTAATTATAAGAAATTATTTTGTTTAATTTGATTAAAATATTTATTAATTAATGTGAATATATAAATTAATAAGATAATTTGGACTGATTGATATGAGTTTAATGAAATTTATTTAAAAAACTGCAAACTTAAGCTCAAAATTGTAATCTTGCAAGAAGATAATCAGTTTGTTTTAAATGGTCAAAGTAATAATTCTTTCATCATCAGTCATTAATTAATTGATTTGTAATTAATTTTTTAATGAGAGTCAATTAATTAACAATTAAAATAATAAACTATCTGAGAGATATTTTTAATAAAAGCACCTACCAAAACGAGTTAGAATAAACACAATTTTGATTAAAATAATTCTACCATTATTCAAATACTCTAAAAAGTGACTGATTTAATTAAACTTAAAAAAGGTTGGTTTATATTGCCACATAATTAGACTGATTAATCTAAATAATTTATTAATTATAAAAAGAATCATATCGTTGGATAAAATAAATAACTTATGCTCAAAGGAATCAGTTGACCAATTTAATTTAATTAATCACTTACACACTTAATTGGATTAAGTAATTAAACCATACTTGGAGTAAGCACATAATTAAAATAATTAATTAATTTGACTTACAGCAGCGTCTCTTCTGTCTTCATAATCCACAAAGCCATACACCGTGCTTCCGTTATCTGGTCCTTGGATGGTTCAGATAGATTTTCTCGGGAAATTTTAATCTTATTAATTAAAAAACTTATTAATTACAATTTTTAAAATTGTTAGATCGACTATATTTTTAAAATTAAATTTTTTGAGGTATAAAGTTGTAATAAATACAGTTCTGGGCGGTTTAAGAGATTTTCCCAAAAATCTTCATTATATTAATCTAAACTTATTTTGACCAAGTCATAATTGTTCATAAAGCGAAAAGTAAAAAGATTAAAATTTGAAAATTAAATTATAAATTGTTAGATAAGATTTATTGAATTGAGAATACGATCAATCCGATCGATATCCCATGCTGTTACGGACCGACTTGACGAGCAGATAAAAATTAAGTATTCAAAAACTTATTCGATTTGAGAACTTAAATGAAGTGAGTTGACTAGGCAAAGTAATAAATAAAAGTTAAAAAAACTAATGGCATTAACTGAAATGATAAATTAAACAGAAAAAACATTTAGATAAATATTACCACTGTTATATTTGATTTCACAGCGAGTAATCTTTCCGTAAGGTTCGAAAATTTCTTCGAGATCTCTTGTCCTAGTATTTTTGTTCAATCTTCCGACAAACAAGTAGCCGCCATCGGCTCTTCTCGCCATTTTTATTTATGAACTACTTTTTCAACAATAAATATATAAATTTTATCTTTGTTATCTATAAAAAACTTTAGCCAAGTATCTTTTTTACGGAATTGACGCGAGGGGAAAGTAGCCAAAAACCAAAAGATGGCGAAACAAAGACCCAGAATGAAGCAAAGAGACTAAATGATAAGGTAAAACAAAGTACTGAGAACTATTTAATAAATTCAAAGTATTTATCAAAATAAATGATTCAAATTGTTAAATTAAATGTTTTTTTCAAACTTGGCACAATTTTTGAATATGGAAACTAACTAGTGTTCAAAAACTTTATTCACTTAAAAACGTTTAAAATGCCAAACGTAGTTTTCAGCAAATTTTTAGAACAAATAATAAAAATAAGAAACAATTAATTTCATTCATTCCATGATAAAATTGATTCAATAATTAAAATTAATCAACGTCACGTTAATCCCGCATGGATTAATCCATTATGATCTGCCACAATCGTTCAAATCATTTTGAAGTCATTAAAAAGAGTATTTTTCAATCAAAAAAATCATTAAAAAAACAAAAAACAATAATTTTTGAACCTTTCATCTTACACTTTCAAAGGAATCAATCAGTTTATCACTAAATTCTACCATCTTCAATCATCTATTAGTCTTTTTTTTTCTTCACTTTTTTAAACTTTTTTTTTTTTTTTTTTCATTTTATTCTTTTAATCGTCTCTAATCTCCTTTTCTCCGATCATTTTCTGATCTTATAATCCTCCATAATCCTTCTCATCTTCATACATCTATAATCTTCACTTTAATTTTCTTCTCAATATTTTTGAAACAAAGAACAATCTATAGAGGAGGAGTAAGAATTTTTTTGATCTCTTGAAACTTATGCATTCTAATCCCATCTTAATCAACGTCAATAATCCCATCTTAATCAACGTCAATAATCCCATCTTAATCAACGTCAATAATCCCATCTTTTTCAATGTTTTTTACTCATCTACTATCCCTTCAATCCTCTTCTTAATCCTTTTATTCCATTTCTCATTTCTTCTCCTAATCCTTTTTTTAATCACCCTTTCAATCCTCTTTCAGGTCTTTTTTTGTCTTCCACTGAATCCTCGTTTTAATCCTCCTAATCCTTTCTTCAATTCCAATCTCAACCATCCTCGTCTCATTTTTTTTTCTAATCTTCTTCATGATCTTTTTATTTATCCTGTTTTCAATCCTCCTTTCAATCCTCAATTAATCCTTTTTTTAATCCCTCTCTAATCCTTCTCGTAAGTCTCCTTTTAATCCTTCTCTTAATCCGCATTTCAATCCTCTTCCTCAATCTTTTTTTTTCCATTCTTTCTCTCAATTATCTTCTAAATCCACTTCTTAATCTTCTTCTTAATCCATTTCTTAATCTTCTTCTTAATCCATTTCTTAATCTTCTTTTTAATCCACTTCTTAATCTTCTTCTTAATCCACTTCTTAATCTTCTTTTCAATCCACTTTTTAATCCTTCTTTTAATTTTCATCCTAATCCTTCCAATCCTTTCCTTAATCTTATCCTCGACCCTCATCTTCATATTTCTCATTATCCACCTTTTAATCCTCTCAATCTTCTTTTCAATCCCCACCTTAATCCTTCTTCCAACCCTTCCATTAATCCTCCTCAAACAGAGAAGAGTTCGTAGAGGAGGGGTGGGAGCTGTATATCTTGCCATTCCACACTGATCTTGCACTCCTGCCGTGTGTGAAGAGACGTGAGAGTTCTCAGCTCAACCAGAATTGAGGAGACCTGAAATGAGTGAATGAATTGATGGATGAATTAATAAATAAATAAATGAGTTAATTAATCAATTAGTTGATTAACTAATTGACGATTACTTAATTAATGGACAAATTTTAATGAATAAATGAATGAATGAATGAATGAATGAATGAATGAATGAATGAATGAATGAGTGTATAAACAAATGTGAATGAATGAATGAATGAATGAATGAATAAATGAATAAATGAATAAATGAATAAGTGTATGAACAAATGTGAATGAATGAATGAATGAATGAATGAATGAATGAATGAATGAATGAATGAATGAATGAATGAATGAATGAATGAATGAATGAATGAGTGTATGAACAAATGTGAATGAATGAATGAATGAATGAATGAATGAATGAATGAATGAATGAGTGTATGAACAAATGTGAATGAATGAATGAATGAATGAATGAATGAATGAATGAATGAATGAATGAATGAATGAATGAATGAATGAAAGAACGAATGAATGAGTGTATGAACAAATGTGAATGAATAAATGAATGAATGAATGAATGAATGAATGAATGAATGAATGAATGAATGAATGAAAGAACGAATGAAGGAGTGTATGAACAAATGTGAATGAATGAATGAATGAATGAATGAATGAACGAATGAATGAGTGTATGAACAAATGTGAATGAATGAATGAATGAATGAATGAATGAATGAATGAATGAACAAAGTAATGAATGCACAATTTGTTGTAGCGCACAGTTCGCAAGCAAGGTGTTCTGGTATGGTGTAGATTGGGGTTGAAATGGTGGGTACCCAAATACTCCACAATGTGCACCCCATCCTCATCCTCCCCACTTCAAACTTTTTGAATATTTAATATTTTTAAAAATAGAAACAGAAATCACGTGACTGTCTCATGCGACAGCTTTCAAAACTGCTTCTTTTTTTTCTTTTCATCCTCCCATTCCTTCTTCTTAATCTTTTTTCTCTATTCATTCTCTTTTATTCTTTTACTTTTTCCTTCTTTTTTTCCTTCTTTTTTCTCTTCTTCTTTTTTCTCTTTTTTCTTTTTTCCTCTTTTTTTTCTTTTTCTTCTTTTACCTCTTTTTTCTCTATTTCCTTTTTTTATTCTTTTCTTTTTCCTTCTTTTATCTCTATTTCTCCCTCACAAAATTTGAATTTTTTTTTAAATCTTACAATAAAAAAAAATTGTTTTCGAGATTGTTCGAAACCACTCAAAAAAACCCCAAAGACCCCCAGAAAAACCCAGAAAAACCCAAAAAACCAAACACCAGAAACCTACATGACAATGAAACCCTCCTAAACCCATAAGCCCCCTTTTTACCTTCTCTATGACCCCCCCCCCTTATAAGCCCCCTCTCTACCTTCTCTATAACCCCCCTCCCCTCATAAGCCCCCTCTCTACCTCCTCTATAACCCCCCCCTCATAAGCCCCCTCTCTACCTCCTCTATAACCCCCCCCTCATAAGCCCCCTCTCTACCTCCTCTATAACCCCCCCATAAGCCCCCTCTTTACCTTCTCTATAACCCCCCCATAAGCCCCCTCTTTACCTTCTCTATAACCCCCCCCCCCTCATAAGCCCCCTCTCTACCTCCTCTATAACCCCCCCTCTCATAAGCCCCCTCTCTACCTTCTCTATAACCTCCCCTTTATCAAAACCTTCCCAAACCCACTCATCTTCCACAAACTCTCATAAACTACTATCTATTCATCTCAAAAATTTCCTTCTTCACCCCCAAAATCCTTCCATGCACTCCCAAAATCTTCACCCATCCCCATCCACCCACCCATCTCCATCCTTCCACTCATTCCCATCCACCCACCCATTTCCATCCACCCACCCATTCCCATCCACCCACCCATTTCCATCCACCCACCCATTCCCATCCACCCACCCATTTCCATCCACCCACCCATTCCCATCCACCCACCCATTCCCATCAACCCACCCACCCTCATCCACCCACCCATCCCCATCCACCCACCCATCCCTTTCCATCCACCCCATCCACCCACCCACCTTCCCCATGAATACAGAAAACAATGCATGAGGCCTTCTCATCTCATGCACCCTCTTCAAAGCTTTTAACACCAGCATCTGACTCTCTTCCACCCTTTCTGGCGATTGGAGGGGGTTTCTGTCTGTTGTGAGTTTGTGGTGTTTTGGGGGCTTTTGTGGGTAATTTAGGGGCTTATAGGGGTGTTTTAGGGGCTTATGGGGGTGTTTTAGGGGCTTATGGGAGTGTTTTAGGGGCTTATGGGAGTTTTTAAAGGTGTTTTAGGGGCTTTTGGGGGTGTTTTAAGGGCTTTTGGGGGTTTTTTGAAAGTTTTTGAGGGTGTTTTGAGGGTTTTTAAGGGTGTTCTTTGGAGGGTTTTTGAGGGCTTTTTAGGGTGTTCTTTGGAGGGTTTTTGAGGGTGTTTTTGAGGGTTTTTGAGGGTGTTTTTGAGGGTTTTTGAGGGTGTTTTTGAGGGTTTTTGAGGGTGTTTTTGAGGGTTTTTGAGGGTGTTTTTGAGGGTTTTTGAGGGCTTTTTAGGGTGTTCTTTGGAGGGTTTTTGAGGGTGTTCTTTGGAGGGCTTTTTAGGGTGTTCTTTGGAGGGTTTTTGAGGGTGTTTTTGAGGGTTTTTGAGGGTTTTTGAGGGTGTTTTTGAGGGTTTTTGAGGGCTTTTTAGGGTGTTCTTTGGAGGGTTTTTGAGGGTGTTCTTTGGAGGGTTTTTTAGGGTGTTCTTTGGAGGGTTTTTGAGGGTGTTTTTGAGGGTTTTTGAGGGTGTTTTTGAGGGTTTTTGAGGGTGTTTTTGAGGGTTTTTGAGGGCTTTTTAGGGTGTTCTTTGGAAGGATTTTGAGGGTGTTTTTGAGGGTTTTTGAGGGTGTTCTTTGAAGGGTTTTTGAGAGTGTTTTTGAGGGTTTTTGAGGGTTTTTGAGGGTTTTTGAGGGTGTTCTTTGAAGGGTTTTTGAGGGCTTTTGAGGGTTTTTGAAGGTGTTCTTTGGAGGGTTTTTGAGGGTTTTTGAGGGTGTTCTTTGAAGGGTTTTTGAGGGTTTTTGAGGGTTTTTGAGAGTGTTCTTTGAAGGGTTTTTGTGGGTTTTTGAGGGTTTTTGAAGGTGTTCTTTGGAGGGTTTTTGAGGGTTTTTGAGGGTGTTCTTTGGAGGGTTTTTGAGGGTGTTTTTGAGGGTTTTTGAAATTGGAAAGCTTGAAACCTGAAAATTTTGAAGAAGAATAATTATTTGGTAGTTGTTTTGGGATGTTTTGGGGGGTTGGAAAGGCTTTCTGTCTCTTGAGTGGGAGATATGGGGGTTTTTTGGGGTGTTTTTTGAAATGTTTTTATTGGGTATGAAAGGTTTTTTGAGTGTTTCTAAGAGTTTTTGTTGTTTGTTGGGTTCTCATGAGAGAGGAGAGTTGTGAGTTTGTTGGGTTCTTATGAGAGAGGAGAGTTGTGAGTTTGTTGGGTTCTCATGAGAGAGGAGAGTTGTGAGTTTGTTGGGTTCTCATGAGAGAGGAGAGTTGTGAGTTTGTTGGGTTCTCATGAGAGAGGAGAGTTGTGAGTTTGTTGGGTTCTCATGAGAGAGGAGAGTTGTGAGTTTGTTGGGTTCTCATGAGAGAGGAGAGTTGTGAGTTTGTTGGGTTCTCATGAGAGAGGAGAGTTGTGAGTTTGTTGGGTTCTCATGAGAGAGGAGAGTTGTGAGTTTGTTGGGTTCTCATGAGAGAGGAGAGTTGTGAGTTTGTTGGGTTCTCATGAGAGAGGAGAGTTGTGAGTTTGTTGGGTTCTTATGAGAGAGGAGAGTTGTGAGTTTGTTGGGTTCTCATGAGAGAGGAGAGTTGTGAGTTTGTTGGGTTCTCATGAGAGAGGAGAGTTGTGAGTTTGTTGGGTTCTCATGAGAGAGGAGAGTTGTGAGTTTGTTGGGTTCTCATGAGAGAGGAGAGTTGTGAGTTTGTTGGGTTCTCATGAGAGAGGAGAGTTGTGAGTTTGTTGGGTTCTCATGAGAGAGGAGAGTTGTGAGTTTGTTGGGTTCTCATGAGAGAGGAGAGTTGTGAGTTTGTTGGGTTCTCATGAGAGAGGAGAGTTGTGAGTTTGTTGGGTTCTCATGAGAGAGGAGAGTTGTGAGTTTGTTGGGTTCTCATGAGAGAGGAGAGTTGTGAGTTTGTTGGGTTCTCATGAGAGAGGAGAGTTGTGAGTTTGTTGGGTTCTCATGAGAGAGGAGAGTTGTGAGTTTGTTGGGTTCTCATGAGAAAGGAGAGTTGTGAGTTTGTTGGGTTCTCATGAGAGAGGAGAGTTGTGAGTTTGTTGGGTTCTCATGAGAGAGGAGAGTTGTGAGTTTGTTGGGTTCTCATGAGAGAGGAGAGTTGTGAGTTTGTTGGGTTCTCATGAGAGAGGAGAGTTGTGAGTTTGTTGGGTTCTCATGAGAGAGGAGAGTTGTGAGTTTGTTGGGTTCTTATGAGAGAGGAGAGTTGTGAGTTTGTTGGGTTCTCAT
>OX387261.1:3724991-3732491 GCA_947562095.1 Branchellion lobata | reverse complement strand
CACCACCACAACCGCCACCATAACCGTCACCACCACCACCAACACCACCACGACCACCACCACAACCACCACCACCACAACCACAACCACCACCACCACCACAACCACCACCACCACAACCACAACCACCACCACCACCGCCACCACAACCACCACCACCACCACCACCACCGCCACCACAACCACCACCACCACCGCCACCACCACCACCACCGCCACCACAACCACCACCACCACCGCCACTAACATTATTGAATCTCTTCTTCACTAAGTCATCGTTGTGTTTATTAATAGTGTTATTATTTGAATTAGTATTATTGTTATTATTGTTGTTTTCATTTATAATTTTAATATTAGAATTAGCATTATTATAATTGTTTTTATTATTAGTATTGCTGTTTTCGTTGTTGTTGTCACATCTGTAGTCGATGGCAACACAAAATCCGTTTCTCTTCAAACAACTAACCACCTTGAGGAAGAGGAAAGGGAAGAAGAGGGAGGGGAGGAGGAGGAGGAAGGAGGAAGAGGAGGAGGAGGAGGAGGAGGAAGAAGAGGAAAGGGAAGGAGAAGGAGGGGAGGAAAAGGAGGAGGAAGAAGAGGAAAGGGAAGAAGAGGGAGGGGAGGAGGAGGAGGAGGAAGGAGGAGGAGGAGGAGGAGGAGGAGGATGAAGGAGAGGAAGAGTAGAAAAAAAAAGTTGTAAGAAAACAAAAAAATTAAAAATAAAACTGATATTGATGAAAATTGTAAATTAAATTGTGTTGTATTAATAATTCAACCTGAAAGACCAAAACGTGGTCGTTTGTGGAGAATGTGACAAAGACTCTCACCCTCTTCTCTCCTGGAGAAGGAGGAGGAGGAGGAGGAAGAGGAGGAATAAGAGAAGGAGGAGGAGGAAGAGGAGGAATAAGAGAAGGAGGAGGAAGAAGAGGAAGAGGAGGAAGAAGAGGAAGAGGAGGAATAAGAGAAGGAGGAGGAAGAAGAGGAAGAAGAGGAAGAGGAGGAGGAAGAGGAGGAAGAGGAAAAGGAAGAGAAAGAGAAGGAAGAGGAGGAAGAGGAGGAAGAGGAGGAAGAGGAAGAGAAGGAAGAAAAAGAAGAAAGAGAAAGTAAAAAGGGAAGGAGTGGGAGGTAAAAAAGGAAGAAGAGAAAGAAGGGGGAGAAAAGGAAGAGGAGGAAGAGGAAAAAGAGAAAAAGTATGAGGAGGAAGAAGAAGAGGAGAAGGAGAAAAAGGAGGAGGAAGAGGAGGGAGAGGAAGAAGAGGAGGAGGAAGAAGAAAAGTAGGAAGAGGAGGAGGAGGAGGAGGAGGAGGAGGAGGAGGAGGAGGAGAAGGAGGAGGAGGAGGAGGAAGAGAAGGAAGAGGAGGAGGAGGAAGAGGAGAAGGAAATAGAGAAGGAGGAGGAGGAAGAGGAGGAAAGGGAGGAGTAGGAGGAGGAATAAAAGGAGGAGGAGGAAAAAGATGAATCACCAACCAGTATGAAGACAGGTCAGCAGTTTCTGACAGTGGTTGAAAGTTGATGTCAATTGGAAAATAGAAAAAAAAAAAAAATAATAATAAACAACAACAATAATGATAACATTAATAATAATAATATTATTATTTAAAAAAATAATGATGAATATAATAATAAAAATAAAAATAATAAAATAATAATAATAATAATAATAATAATAATAAAATAAAAAAAATATAATAAAAGATTAAAAAAAAAATAATAACAATAATAAAAAAAAAATATTAATGATGATGACAAAAATAAAAAAAATAAAAATAATAATGATAATAATAAAATGAAAGTAAAAAAAAAAATTATTATTATTAATACTAATAATAATAATATTAATTATTGTTATTATTATTATTATTATTATTATTATTATTATTATTATTCAGATTTATAGCAGTTACTAGTAAGTATAATAATTATTACGAATGTCATAATTATTATGAATGTCATAATTATTATGAATGTCATAATTATTATGAATGTCACAATTATTATGAATGTCATAATTATTATGAATGTCACAATTATTATGAATGTCATAATTATTATGAATGTCATAATTATTATGAATGTCACAATTATTATGAATGTCACAATTATTATGAATGTCACAATTATTATGAATGTCATAATTATTATGAATGTCACAATTATTATGAATGTCACAATTATTATGAATGTCACAATTATTATGAATGTCACAATTATTATGAATGTCATAATTATTATGAACGTATTATTCATAATTATGTCTGAACCTTCTGTGTGTCTTCATAGCGTTGTCTGATGCCTGTGAGTTTGTGAGACATCAAAGAAGTTATGGATAAATAAATAAATAAATAAATAAATAAATATATATATATATATATATATATATATATATATATATATATATATATATATATAATTATTAAATAAATATATAATTAAATTATGAAATGAACGATAATTGAATAAAAAAGTGAATAATTAATTGAATTGATGGAGAAACAAAGCGAAGTGATGATTGAACAATTAATTAATAATTGAATTACAAAGTATTGACATTTTTAATTCAATGAATCACTCAATAAATGATTAAATAAATACATATAATAATCTTGAAATGCTAAATGATATAATAAATAATAATGAAAATGAAAATGAAAAAAAAAAAATAATAATAATAATATAATAATAATAATAATAATGAAATAATAATAATAAAAATAAAAATAATAATAACAATGAAATAAAAATAAAAATAATAATAACAAAAAAATAAAAATAATAATAACAATAACAATAAAACAAAATAATAATAGCACTTTTACTCACTGGGGTAGTTGTTGTGCAGGATAGAATGCACAGAGAGCAAGTTGAGTTGTAGAAGATGGTTCATTAATTCTTCCAGAGAATTCTTCCGTTCTTGCAGTTTGTGCAACAGCTGTAGACTATTACTGTCATTGCCCTTGTTTTCTATCCACTGGGAAAGCAACAATTAGTCTTTTGTGGTGGTAGACAATTGGGGTTTTTTAAATATTTATTCCTCTGAAGCACTAGAAAACAAAAACTATTTTTCTGTGGTAGTAGAAAAAATTAAGTCTTGTGGTGGTAGAAAAAAATTTGTCTTTTGTGGTAGAGAAAAATTTGTCTATTGTGGTAGAAAAAGAAGATTTTTGTGGTAGACAAACAATTATATAATTGAAAAATTGAATCTAACTGAATAATTAAATAAAAAAATTAATAATAATAACAATAATAATAAAAAGAAATGATAATAATAAAATAATTTGAAAAAAAGGTGATAAAAAAAAAATGATAACATAAAAATAATATAAAGTTGAGCCTCGACTAGCTTGAAAATAACAAAAAATAATTAATCAAAAATTCGTTTGATAACCTGTAATTGAAGTAGCTGATCATTTTTAAATTAATTAATTAATTAATTAATTAATTAATTGGTGAGCAATTAAATAACCAACTGACCATGAATACATTTGAAAACTTGTAATTAAAAGAATTAATTAATTTTCAACCAATTGAATGGTGACCTTGATGTCAAGAACACTGAGTCCAAAAGCCTCTGCCAACTGTTTCCAAGCAGAGCACAAGTCGAGGTGCTTAGAGATCTGGGTCAACTCGGAGGGCTTTAATTGGGTCAATGGGGTGAATTCACCCATCTGATCGAGATAAGTTTATACTTCGAAGTTGCATATTACGATCTTTGAACTAATCATTATATATTATTGAATTAATCACTGAAAATTGGTGAAATTTTTGACTTCATGTGAGCAATTTAATTTGACATCAAAAAAAAAATTTCTGCGTTTTTGTTTGTATTATTATGAAGCGTAATATTTGTATATTATAATATAGTGAAAAATATGATAATTTTATAGTATTAATGTATAATATGTTATATTATATTTAACTTTGTTTTGATGATAGATCTAATATTCAAAATATAATGAATTTAATTATAATGTATTCAAGCACAAGAACGAGGTTTGTTCGAAAAATTTAACCGGTTATGTCGGATTAAAAGTGAATGAAGTTATTTTGATTCGAATAATTTTCAAATCGAAATGAGTCATAATTATAAAAATAAAAAAAAAATTCTCAATTTACTTATATTTTTTATATTCTTGCACGAAGTTTGAAGAGTTAGTTATTTTTAGGCATCGGGAAAACCCAAAAACACGACGAGAGCTGGCTGTGAATATAGGTTTTTTTTTTCAAACTTGAAATATGCAAATCTTTCCAATAATGAAACCCAAAAATTTTCAATAACATAAATTTTATTTTGATTCGGTAGTTTTGGAGATGAAATAAGTTGATAAAGTTGAAGATGAAGATTTTCTTTTGGATGTGCCTCCAACCTAATCTAATCTATGCAAATCGTTTGTATAGCGCTAATTACACTGTTTGAGAACGCTCAGCTACGAACTTTTTGAACAACAAAGTTTAAAGGGCCTCACGAAACAAAAGTAGAGAAGTAATAGAGGTAAGTTAGGGGGAAGAGAGTTCCATAAGGACTACCAGAAGGTATACCTGATGACAGTTTTTGCCGTTGAGTTTCCAGTCTTAAAAGTTCACTCTTCTAATCAGTAACATTTAAAAAAATAATTTAATGTGTTTAATATTTTTGTAACTTTTTCTCCCGCGATTGATTCATTTTGGTCCGTGTCCTCGTCTGATTTTCTATTAAAAGTCAGGATATTCACACCAATATGAAGAAATATGCCAATGATGAACTCAAATCACCTCTTAGTCGGTGATAAGGTCGGTGATAAGGTCGGTGATAAGGTCGGTGATAAGGTCGGTGATAATACTAGGAGAATATTATTCTAAATACAATCCAGAATCCGGATCATCCGAGGCCGATTCCAGCAATTATTCGTAATCAAAGATCCTTTGTTGAGCCAATCAATAAAAATAGTATCAATAGTAACAGTATCAATGAAAAAGTATCAATAGAAATAGTATCAGTAGAAAAAGTATCTGTATAAATAGTATCAATAGGAATATTATCAATATAAATAGTATCAATAGAAATGGTATCAATAGAAATAGTATCAATAGAAATAGTATCAATAGAAATAGTATCAGTATAAATAGTATCAAAAAGAATAGTATCAATAAAAAAGTATCATTAGAAATAGTATCAATAGAAATAGTATCAATAGAAATGGTATCAATAGAAATAGTATCAATAGAAGTAGTATCAATATAAATAGTATCAATAGAAATAGTATCAATAGAAATAGTATCAATAGACACAGTATCAATAGAAATAGTATCAATAGAAATAGTATCAATAGAAATAGTATCAATAGATATATTATCAATTGAAATAGTATCAATAGAAAGAGAATCATAATTATGAGTATCAATAAAAATGGTATCAATAGAAATAGTATCAACAGAAATAGTATCAATAGACATAGTCTCAATAGGACTAGTATCAATAGAAATGGTGTCAATAGATATTGTATCAATAAAAATACCATCAATAGAAATAGTATCATTGAATATAGTATCATTATAAAAAGTTTCAATAGAAAGAGTACCATTAGATATAGTATCAATTGAATTAGTATCAATAGAAATGGTATCAATAAGAATAGTATCAATATAAATAGTATCAATAGAAATAGTATCGATAGAAATGGTGTTAGTAGAAATAGTATCAATAAAAATTGTATCAAAAGAAATAGTATCAACAGGAAAAGTATCAATATAAATAGTATCATTAAAAATAGTATCAATAAAAATAGTATCATTAAAAATAGTATCAATATAAATAGTATCAATAGAAATAGTCTCAATAAGGATAGTTTGAATAGATATAGTATCAATAGAAATAGTATCAATAGAAATTGTGTCAATAGAAATAGTATCAATAGAATAAGTATCAATATAAACAGTATCAATAGAAACAGTATCACTAGAAATAGTATCAATAAAAATATAATCAAAATTATAGTTTCAATAGAAATGGTATCATGAGGATTAGTATCAATAGAAATAGTATCAATATGAATAGTAAATATAGAAACAGTATCAATAGAAAGAGTAACAAAAAAAAGTATCAATAAAAATAGTATCATTAGAAATAGTTTCAATTTAAATAGTATCAATAAGAATAGTATCAAAATACATAGTTTCAAGAAGAAAAGTATCAAAATACAAAGTATCAACAGAAATTGTATCGATAGAAGTAGTATAAATCGAAATAGTATCATTAAAAATAGTATCACTAGAAACAGTATCAATAGAAATAGTATCAATAGAAATAGTATCAAAAGAAAGAGTTTCAATAGAATTAGTATCAATATAGAGAGTATCAATAGAAATATTATCAATAGAAATAGTATCAAAAGATATATTATCAATAGAAATAGTAGCAATATGAATAGTAAAAATAGAAATAGTATCAATAGAAATAGTATCAATAGAAATAGTATCAATAGAAACAGTATCTGTAAAAATAGTATCAATATAAATAGTATAAATAGAAATAGTATCAATAGAAAAAGTATCAATAGAAATAGGATCAAAATAAATAGTATCAATTGAAACAGTATCCATAGATATAGTATCAATTGAAAGAGTCTAAATAGGAATAGTATAAATACAAATAGTATCTATAGGAATAGTATCAATAGGAAAAGTTTCAATAGGAAAAGTATCAATATAGAAAGTATCAATAGGTATAGTATCAATAGAAATAGTATCAATAAAAATAGTATCAAGATAAATAGTATCAATAGAAATTGTATCAATAGAAGTAGTATCACATGAAAGATTATCAATAGAAATAGTATCAATAGAAACAGTATCAATAAAAATAGTATCAATTGGAATAGTATCTATAGAAAAAGTATCACTAGAAATAGTATCAATATAAGCAGTATCCATAGAAATAGTATCTATAGGAAAAGTATCAATAGACATAGTAACAATAAAAATAGTATCAATAGAAAAAGTATCAATAAAAATAGTCTCAATAGAAATAGTATCAATAGAAATAGTATCAATATAAATAGTATCAAGAGAAATGGTATCAATAAAAATAGTATCAATAGAAATAGTATCACATAAAATAGTATCAATAGAAATAGTATCAATAACAACAGTATGAAAAGAAATAGTATCAATTGGAATAGTATCAATAGAAAGAGTATCATTAGAAATAGTATCTATAGAAATGGTATCTATAGGAATAGTATCAATAGACAGAATAACAATAAAAAAGTATCAAGAGAAATGGTATCAAGAGAAAGAGTATCAATAGAAATAGTATCAATAGAAAGAGTATCAATATAAATAGTATCAATAGAAATAGTATCAATAGAATTAGTATCAATAGAAGTAGTATCAATATAATTAGTAGCAATTGAAATAGTATCAATATGAATAGAAATAGTATCAATAGAAATAGTGTCAATAAGAATAGTATCAATATACATAGTATCAATAAAAACTGTATCGATAGAAATAGTATCAATAGAAA
>OX387261.1:3687343-3717291 GCA_947562095.1 Branchellion lobata | reverse complement strand
ATATTATTATTATTATTATTATTATTATTATTATTATTATTATTATTTTTATTAATATTATTATTATTATTATTATTATTATCATTATTATTATTATTATTATTGTTCTTTTCTATTATTATTATTATTGTTCTTTTCTATTATTATTATTATTATTATTATTATTATTATTATTATTATTATTATTATTATTATTATTATTATTATTATTATTATTATTATTATTATTATTTTTATTATTATTATTATTATTATTATTATTATTATTATTATTAATATTATTATTAATATTATTATTATTATTATTATTATTATTATTATTATTATTATTATTATTATTATTATTATTATTATTATTATTATTATTATTATTATTATTATTATTATTATTATTATTATTATTATTATTATTATTATTATTATTATTATTATTATTATTATTATTATTATTATTATTATTATTATTATTATTATTATTATTATTATTATTATTATTATTATTATTATTATTATTATTATTATTATTATTATTATTATTATTATTATTATTATTATTATTATTATTATTATTATTATTATTATTATTATTATTATTATTATTATTATTATTATTATTATTATTATTATTATTATTATTATTATTATTATTATTATTATTATTATTATTATTATTATTATTATTATTATTATTATTATTATTATTATTATTATTATTATTATTATTATTATTATTATTATTATTATTATTATTATTATCATTATTATTATTATTATTCATATTATTTTTATTTTCATTATTATTATTATTATTATTATTATTATTATTATGCTTTTTTCAGACGGCGACAGAAACAATCTTCTGCAGTGTGTTGTTGTTACTTGCAATGTTGAAGAGCAACCACATAAACACACACGCACTGTGTAAGAGAATCTATGAGAAAGGAGGAAGGAAAGGTGTGTGTGTGTGTGTGTGTGTGTGTGTGTGTGTGTGTGTGTGTGTGTGTGTGTGTGTGTGTGTGTGTGTGTGTGTGTGTGTGTGTGTGTGTGTGTGTGTGTGTGTGTGTGTGTGTGTGTGTGTGTGTGTGTGTGTGTGTGTGTGTGTGTGTGTGTGTGTGTGTGTGTGTGTGTGTGTGTGTGTGTGTGTGTGTGTGTGTGTGTGTGTGTGTGTGTGTGTGTGTGTGTGTGTGTGTGTGTGTGTGTGTGTGTGTGTGTGTGTGTGTGTGTGTGTGTGTGTGTGTGTGTGTGTGTGTGTGTGTGTGTGTGTGTGTGTGTGTGTGTGTGTGTGTGTGTGTGTGTGTGTGTGTGTGTGTGTGTGTGTGTGTGTGTGTGTGTGTGTGTGTGTGTGTGTGTGTGTGTGTGTGTGTGTGTGTGTGTGTGTGTGTGTGTGTGTGTGTGTGTGTGTGTGTGTGTGTGTGTGTGTGTGTGTGTGTGTGTGTGTGTGTGTGTGTGTGTGTGTGTGTGTGTGTGTGTGTGTGTGTGTGTGTGTGTGTGTGTGTGTGTGTGTGTGTGTGTGTGTGTGTGTGTGTGTGTGTGTGTGTGTGTGTGTGTGTGTGTGTGTGTGTGTGTGTGTGTGTGTGTGTGTGTGTGTGTGTGTGTGTGTGTGTGTGTGTGTGTGTGTGTGTGTGTGTGTGTGTGTGTGTGTGTGTGTGTGTGTGTGTGTGTGTGTGTGTGTGTGTGTGTGTGTGTGTGTGTGTGTGTGTGTGTGTGTGTGTGTGTGTGTGTGTGTGTGTGTGTGTGTGTGTGTGTGTGTGTGTGTGTGTGTGTGTGTGTGTGTGTGTGTGTGTGTGTGTGTGTGTGTGTGTGTGTGTGTGTGTGTGTGTGTGTGTGTGTGTGTGTGTGTGTGTGTGTGTGTGTGTGTGTGTGTGTGTGTGTGTGTGTGTGTGTGTGTGTGTGTGTGTGTGTGTGTGTGTGTGTGTGTGTGTGTGTGTGTGTGTGTGTGTGTGTGTGTGTGTGTGTGTGTGTGTGTGTGTGTGTGTGTGTGTGTGTGTGTGTGTGTGTGTGTGTGTGTGTGTGTGTGTGTGTGTGTGTGTGTGTGTGTGTGTGTGTGTGTGTGTGTGTGTGTGTGTGTGTGTGTGTGTGTGTGTGTGTGTGTGTGTGTGTGTGTGTGTGTGTGTGTGTGTGTGTGTGTGTGTGTGTGTGTGTGTGTGTGTGTGTGTGTGTGTGTGTGTGTGTGTGTGTGTGTGTGTGTGTGTGTGTGTGTGTGTGTGTGTGTGTGTGTGTGTGTGTGTGTGTGTGTGTGTGTGTGTGTGTGTGTGTGTGTGTGTGTGTGTGTGTGTGTGTGTGTGTGTGTGTGTGTGTGTGTGTGTGTGTGTGTGTGTGTGTGTGTGTGTGTGTGTGTGTGTGTGTGTGTGTGTGTGTGTGTGTGTGTGTGTGTGTGTGTGTGTGTGTGTGTGTGTGTGTGTGTGTGTGTGTGTGTGTGTGTGTGTGTGTGTGTGTGTGTGTGTGTGTGTGTGTGTGTGTGTGTGTGTGTGTGTGTGTGTGTGTGTGTGTGTGTGTGTGTGTGTGTGTGTGTGTGTGTGTGTGTGTGTGTGTGTGTGTGTGTGTGTGTGTGTGTGTGTGTGTGTGTGTGTGTGTGTGTGTGTGTGTGTGTGTGTGTGTGTGTGTGTGTGTGTGTGTGTGTGTGTGTGTGTGTGTGTGTGTGTGTGTGTGTGTGTGTGTGTGTGTGTGTGTGTGTGTGTGTGTGTGTGTGTGTGTGTGTGTGTGTGTGTGTGTGTGTGTGTGTGTGTGTGTGTGTGTGTGTGTGTGTGTGTGTGTGTGTGTGTGTGTGTGTGTGTGTGTGTGTGTGTGTGTGTGTGTGTGTGTGTGTGTGTGTGTGTGTGTGTGTGTGTGTGTGTGTGTGTGTGTGTGTGTGTGTGTGTGTGTGTGTGTGTGTGTGTGTGTGTGTGTGTGTGTGTGTGTGTGTGTGTGTGTGTGTGTGTGTGTGTGTGTGTGTGTGTGTGTGTGTGTGTGTGTGTGTGTGTGTGTGTGTGTGTGTGTGTGTGTGTGTGTGTGTGTGTGTGTGTGTGTGTGTGTGTGTGTGTGTGTGTGTGTGTGTGTGTGTGTGTGTGTGTGTGTGTGTGTGTGTGTGTGTGTGTGTGTGTGTGTGTGTGTGTGTGTGTGTGTGTGTGTGTGTGTGTGTGTGTGTGTGTGTGTGTGTGTGTGTGTGTGTGTGTGTGTGTGTGTGTGTGTGTGTGTGTGTGTGTGTGTGTGTGTGTGTGTGTGTGTGTGTGTGTGTGTGTGTGTGTGTTTGTTTGTGTGTATAAGTTTGTAAAAAAAAATTAATAATCATCCTTTATTCCTATTTCAAAACAGAAAACTCCCTATGGAACCGCGTGCCAAAGATACTGAATAAGATCAACAACAAAAATAACAAAAAAATCAAAATAGATGAAAATGAAAACAACAACAAAATCAATAATTTGAATAATAATTCAAGAAATCATGTTACTAAAAACATTGAAACTAATACTTTTGAAAATATGGTAAGTGAAACGACTAATAACGACTCCACTGAAGTTACACCAGAAGAAAGAATACACACACACCTTCCATCCATCCTTTTTCAATTCATCAACATGGTTGTTGTTGGTGTTGCTATTGCTGTTGTTGTTAGTGTTGTTGATAATGTTGGTGTTGTTGGAGGTATTGCTGTTGTTGTTGGTGTTGTTGATAATGTTGGTGTTGTTGGGGGTATTGCTGTTGTTGTTGGTGTTGTTGATAATGTTGGTGTTGTTGGGGGTATTGCTGTTGTTGTTGGTGTTGTTGATAATGTTGGTGTTGTTGGGGGTATTGCTGTTGTTGTTGGTGTTGTTGATAATGTTGGTGTTGTTGGGGGTATTGCTGTTGTTGTTGGTGTTGTTGATAATGTTGGTGTTGTTGGAGGTATTGCTGTTGTTGTTGGTGTTGTTGATAATGTTGGTGTTGTTGGGGGTATTGCTGTTGTTGTTGGTGTTGTTGGGGGTGTTGCTGTTGTCGTTGGTGTTGTTGGGGGTGTTGGTGTTGTTGTTGTAGTTGGTTTAGTTGATTTTGTTGTTGGTGGTGTTGTTGTTGGTGGTGGTGTAGTTACTGGTGGTGTTGATGTTGTTGGTGTTGTTTGTGTTGTCACTGTTTGTTGTTGTTGTTGTTGTTGTTGTTGTTGTTGTTGTTGTTGTTGTTGTTGTTGTTTATCTTAAGCGCCTGAGGATAGTCCTCAGATGCGCTAAAGCTGGTTGTGGAAGGCGCACAAGTTCATCATAGGAGGTCCCGATGTTGTGGCAGAAGCGGGCCCTTGCGAAAGCTGGGCAATTGAGCCAGAGGTGTTCTGCTGATTCGACCTCTTCCTCACAGAGTCGACAGAGGTCTGAATCTGTTTTTCCTGTGAGGTGCAGCCATCGGCGGAGACTTGGGTGGTGTCCGCTTCGGAACCTGACCAGATCCGTCAGTTCTGCCTTGTTAAGGGTGTTCTCCTTGATTTGGTTTGTGTTGGTGGTGTATAAGTCCAAGAAACGGTGATGGCTGCTCGAGAGTGGTCTGTCTTCTCGATGAATCACCGCTTTCCTGGTCTTTGAGTCTAAGTTCCGCTCGGCCGGTTGTGGTAAAGTGGATCCCCGCTTGGCTTCTGAGTCCGCCAGCTCATTGCCCCAAAGGTTACAGTGTCCGGGGGCCCAGACAATGAGTAGTTCTTTGGAACGAGTGATTCTGGCGATGGAGCGTTGATAGGTGATGATGATCGGGTCGGTTTGGTGTGGGTTGCCTGTGGCTTCCACTAGGGATTTGCAATCACAGACAATGACCGCCCTGTGCCAATCATTTTCACTCTCTAGCCACTTCAAAGCAGCTTCTAGCGCTGCTTTTTCCGCCGAGTAGGAACTGCTGCGCACCCCTGTAGGTGCGTGCCATCGGTGGAGGACTTTTTTGTCTCTGGCTATGATCATGCCAGCTCCACCGTTTCTGGTGCCATCTGTCGTAGAACCATCAGTGTAGATCTGGAGGTCGCTATGACCTACTTCCTCGATGGTTCGTTGGGCTTTTTCCAGTTGGACGATTTGAGGCATCGACTTGCTCGCTGGTGTCATGTAGATGGGGGCTGGAGGTGGGCGGTCCCAAGGGGGTGGGAGCCTCGCTTCGCCGGTTTGGTGTTGAGAGAACAGATTAAGTTCCCTTAAAACCGGTGTGGTCAATCCCCGCCAATCCGTTTTTACCAGTCTTTGAGGAGCTTGTCGGTCCAAGGTCAGTCTCCGGGGTTCAGTGTCAGCCTGTTGTAGCCAACTATCCGCCTTAAGAAGTGACAAGGTCTTGTACCTTGCTTCCAGTGGGGTGAGATGTGCCTCTTTTAGAACGAATTCTCCAGGGGTTGATCTTAGGTGACCAGTGATGGCTCTAGCTGCGTTCAGCTGGGCACTTTCAAGCTTCCCTAGGTTGGATTTCGATAACCAGGGAGCCCAGGCCCGTGAACCATATTCGGCCAAAGATTTTTGAATGGCGATGTAGATTGTTCTCAACTCTGCTGGTCGCCATCCCCAAGTTGTGCCCCCAAGGGCACGGAGAATGTTCGTCCTCTTGGTCATAGCCTGGCATACCTTTTTAGCGTGCTCGCTGAAAGTGAGCTGTCGGTCGTATTGGACGCCTAAAAAGGTAGGAGCCGCGTTGAAGGAAAGGGGTAAACCTCTGATTGTAATATGCGGCTGCCATGACGCTTCAGCTGTGCATAGGCTGAAGAAAGAGACCTCACACTTGTTTGTATTAAGTGTGAGACGGGCATCATCACTCCACTTTACTACCTTGTCAACTTCTTTTTGGAGCTTCTTTGTCATATCTATTTTACTCCTTCCGCTGCATGCAATCGCCAGATCATCGGCATAGGCACTCACGAGGGTTGTGTCTTCAAATTGCATGAGGAGATCATTAATATATATGACGAAGAGCAAGGGGGACAAAACTGATCCTTGTGGGAGACCTTCCTTGAAAGTTCTCGATCGCCCAACCTTGGCATTGACCCTGACACGGGCTTGTCGGTTCGTCAGCCACGAACTGATCCACACCAGGAAGCGAGCCGGGATACCTAGAAGGTGCATCTTTTGCAGCAGACCTGTTCTCCAGACCCTATCATAGGCTTTGCTGAAGTCGAACAGGGTCATTCCTGTCCGTAGCCTCTCCGACGACTGGAATCCGTCAGAGATGTGTTGTGATAGGCGGAGGCATTGGTCCACTGTGCTTCGACCCTTCCGGAACCCGGCTTGCCATGGACTCAGCAGGGAATGCTCTTCAAGCCACCATGAGAGACGATTTACGATCATTCTTTCAAGTAGCTTGCAGATCGTTGATGTGAGGGCAATGGGCCGGTAACTGTCTACCGACTGTGGGTCCTTATCTTTTTTGAGAAACGGGATGATGACCGCATCCCGCCAAGACTGAGGGCACCAGCCTTCGAGCCAACTGTGGTTGAGAATTTTGAGTAGTTCTACCTCCACGTCGGCTGGAAGGTGCTTGAGAAGGTCTGGTGCTATTTCATCTGGACCCGCCGCTTTTCCCACTTTGATCTGTTTAAGGGCACTCTGGAGCTCGTCCTGGTGGAAAGCCTGTTCTGGGGTACGTCTAGAGCATCTCAACAGGGATTGCATATCCTGTCGATGTTGCTTGACTGCCAGTCTGCTCACTCGGTCGCTAGTCCTGCTACTAACGTTGGCATATTCTTGTATAAAAGCGTTCGCTTTGGCCTGATCACGGTGGTACAGTCGGCCTTTATATTGCAAAGCCTTTCCTGTTGGCTGTTGCTCTTTATTCTTGAGGCCCCGAACTGTACGCCACGCTAACCTCGCGTCTTTTCCCGCTTTTATCTTTTCAAGGTGGTTGCGCCAGGACATGCGCTTTGCTTCTTCCACCTTTTCTGCCACTTTTTTGGATTTCTGCAGCCATGCTGTGCGGTTCAAAGCCAGGTTGCGACGAAGTCGGTTGCGCTCTTTCATGAGACACTTGATTTCGTCGTTCATGTAAGGAGTTTCATTTGTCCTGAGAACTCTGAGCGGTATGGTCATTGAGGCTGCTTTTTTCAAAGCTTCTGTGAAGATGAAGAGCTTCTTCGAGGGAACCTTTTCAGCAGCCAGCTCAGTGAGGGACTCCATTACAATTTCTTGGAACCTGGCCCAGTTAGCTTTGTGGTAGTTTGGACGAGTTTTAGTCTTTTGGTTTTCATAACCAACTCCCTGGTTCCACTTTATCAGCACCGGGAAGTGGTCAGAGTTTAGCTCGTTCAGAACTGACCAATCAAAATTATTTGCCGCATCAGCATCTACCAGGGTGATATCCGGGGAGCTGAAGCCTGGACCTTGGTTGTTGCGAGAAGCTCGAGTGGGAGTGCCATCGTTGAGGACCAGCTTGAAGTTGTCTTCCGCCCATTGTAACAGTGTTGTTCCACGTTCGTCGGACCGTGCAACATCATCCCAGACGGGATGATGTGCATTGAAATCACCGCAGATCAAACCCTGAGCTGACGGTAGACTGGCAACGAGTTTTGAAAAGTCCCTCGTGTGTGTTGAGCTCTCCGGTGGGATATAGACGTTTGTGATGGAGATGGAACGTCTACTCGAGGTTGGTAGAAGTATGCGCTGCTGTTCTAAGGGGATTACTGCGGGGCACTGGGGCACCGAGTATTGGAGGCCTTTTTTGATGTAAGTGATGAGGCCTCCGCCTCTTCTTGTGTGAGTTCCACTACCCTTCCTGTCCGTTCTGATAGCATCAAAACCTTCCAGTAGAGGGGTAGGGTCCTCCAAACCAAGCTTGGTTTCTTGTAGCAGAATGATGTCCACTGCGTACTTCTTTATGACCACTCGGAGTTCGGGGATCTTCGTTGTCAAGTAATCGCAATTCCATTGCATTACGGTCAGCCTTTTAAGGGTGTTTCGGGGCTTCTGTGGT
Organism: Branchellion lobata; assembly: GCA_947562095.1. Lineage (NCBI taxonomy): Eukaryota > Metazoa > Annelida > Clitellata > Hirudinida > Piscicolidae > Branchellion > Branchellion lobata. The sequence goes on along the minus strand of OX387261.1, from coordinate 3,709,419 downwards.
GCTCCGTTCGATTGTTGGGTTGTCCCACTGTTAGGGGTGGAAATACAGGTCTGGCAGGTCCAGCTGTGGGTGCTTCGAAGATGCTCCAAGGCAGGCCTTGTTTGTGGAGCACATTTGAGGTGGAATCCTCTCTTGCATTCGGAGCACTCAAGTGGGGCCCTATAGTTAGCCAGCCGGCCACGACATGCTGGGCACATTGTATTTTTCGGTTTCTTTTTGTTGGATGTATGGTTATTATTATTATTATTATTATTATTATTATTATTATTTTTTTTTTAATTATTATTATTATTTTTATTATTATTATTATTATTATTATTATTATTATTATTATTATTATTATCATTATTATTATTATTATTATTATTATTATTATTATTATTATTATTATTTTTATTATTATTTTTATTATTATTAGTATTAGTATTATTATTATTATTATTATTTTTATTATTATTATTATTATTATTATTATTATTATTATTATTATTATTATTATTATTATTATTATTATTATTATTATTATTATTATTATTATTATTATTATTATTATTATTATTATTATTATTATTATTATTATTATTATTATTATTATTATTATTATTATTATTATTATTATTATTATTATTATTATTATTATTATTATTATTATTATTATTATTATTATTATTATTATTATTATTATTATTATTATTATTATTTTTATTATTATTATTATTATTATTATTATTATTATTATTATTATTATTATTATTATTATTATTATTATTATTGGTTGTGTGTTTGCCATTAGTGTTGTTGGAGATTAAGTTGTTATGGTTACAGACGTGGCAGCACCAATTTACGTGTGGTGCATAGCGGGAGACATTAGCACATTTCCTGTGGGAGATGCCACCGCAACTATGACACCTGATGGCAATGCTGTTTAGTCTCATTTTCGTATTGCAGCCACAGCATTGTTTATTTGTTCCCATCGCCTGCGTGGTTGTTGTGGTTGAAGTCGCGAGTCCGGCGCAGGGTCTGCAGATGAAGCCTTGAGTTCTCTTTTTGTTTCGAGTAAGGCCAGAGCAAGTCCTGTGGTATGGCTGGCTGCAGCTTGAACAGGTGATGGGGGTGATGTCACGTCTGATTGTCTTAGTGCATCCTCGGCACACTGGTCCTGGATTTACCTCGACGTCGCCCGCCCTCAAGAGGAGAGACCGGAGGTACAGGGCGGGATGTGCACCTTCGGCTATTGAAAAAGGGGAGGTGGGGATGGAGGGGGTTTGTAGTTTGCGCCTTCCACAGCGCAGCTTGGTCGATGGGTTGGTTGGGTTCGAATGTCGCCACTTGGCGGCATCTCGTTGGACACCACGTGAAGGTCCCAACTCTTGTCCAACTGTTGTTGTTGTTGTTGTTGTTGTTGTTGTTGTTGTTGTTGTTGTTGTTGTTGTTGTTGTTGTTGTTTATCTTAAGCGCCTGAGAATAGTCCTCAGATGCGCTAAAGCTGGTTGTGGAAGGCGCACAAGTTCATCATAGTGTTGTTGAACGTGTGATTATTATTATTATTATTATTTTTATTTTTATTATTACTATTATTATTATTATTATTTTTATTATTTTTATTTTTATCATTTTTATTATTATTAATATTATTATTATTATTATTATTTTTATTATTATTATTATTATTATTATTATTATTATTATTATTATTATTATTATTATTATTATTATTATTATTATTATTATTATTATTATTATTATTATTATTATTATTATTATTATTATTATTATTATTATTATTATTATTATTTTTATTATTATTATTATTATTATTATTATTATTATTATTATTATTATTATTATTATTATTATTATTATTATTATTATTATTATTATTATTATTATTATTATTATTATTATTATTATTATTATTATTATTATTATTATTATTATTATTATTATTATTATTATTATTATTATTATTATTATTATTATTATTATTATTATTATTATTATTATTATTATTATTATTATTATTATTATTATTATTATTATTATTATTATTATTATTATTATTATTATTATTATTATTATTATTATTATTATTATTATTATTATTATTATTATTATTATTATTATTATTATTATTATTATTATTATTATTATTATTATTATTATTATTATTATCATTTTTATTACTATTATTATTGTTATTATTATTATTATTATTATTGGTTGTGTGTTTGCCATTAGTGTTGTTGGAGGTTAAGATGTTATGGTTACAGACGTGGCAGCACCAATTTACGTGTGGTGCATAGCGGGAGACATTAGCACATTTCCTGTGGGAGATGCCACCGCAACTATGACACCTGATGGCAATGCTGTTTAGTCTCATTTTCGTATTGCAGACACAGCATTGTTTATTTGTTCCCATCGCCAGCGTGATTGTTGTGGTTGAAGTCGCGAGTCCAGCGCAGGGCCTGCAGATGAAGCCTTGAGTTCTCTTTTTGTTTCGAGTAAGGCCAGAGCAAGTCCTGTGGTATGGCTGGCTGCAGCTTGAACAGATGATGGGGGTGATGTGTCTGATTGTCTTAGTGCATCCTCGGTACACTGGTCCGGGATTTACCTCGACGTCGCCCGCCCTCAAAAGGAGAGACCGGAGGTACAGGGCGGGATGTGCACCTTCGGCCATTGAAAAAGGGGAGGTGGGAATGAAGGGGGTTTGTAGTTTGCGCCTTCCACAGCACAGCTTGGTCGATGGGTTGGTTGGGTTCGAATGTCGCCACTTGGCGGCATCTCGTTGGACACCACGTGAAGGTCCCAACTCTTGTCCAACTGTTGTTGTTGTTGTTGTTGATGTTGATGTATAAAAAATAAAAAATAAAAATAGTAAAATCCGTAATAATAAATTTGTTTCTTTTCTCTCACTAGATGTTGTTGCATTTGAACGAAGATGACCTAATTTACGACGTTTCTGATTGGCTGGAAGAGGAGACTGATTTAGAAAAAATCTTAAACGAGATTGGACGAAATGATTTGGAAAAGCTATTTTTAGAATACGAAAAGATTCTAAAATTGATTGATACGACCAAAGATGTTGTAGAATTGGATGTGAATAATTATAATAATAATAATAATAATAATAATAATAATAATAATAATAATAACAATGTGAATGAAAACAATAATAATAATAATAATAATAATAATAATGTTGAAAATATTAATAACAACAATAATAGTTCTAATAATAAAATCAGCAACAATAATAACAATAACAAAAGACGTAAATTTTCTAGGAATCCAAATAGGAAAAGTAAACGTCATCACAAATGGATGGAGAGCAACAACAACAACAAAAACAAAAGTAATAATGAGGATAATAGAAACAACAAAGATAAAAATAAAAACAGTGAAAAAGATTTGGAAAAAGTTGTGAAAAAGATCATAAAGAAGACGAAATCGGAAGTATTTTGGGAGGGAGTGATGGCCGGGTTTGGCGGAAAAAGCTTAAAAGTGAAGGAAATGGATTTTACGGATTTAACGGAAGTGGAGGAGATGAATTACCTCACGTGTCAACAACAACAACCACCACAACCACAACAACAACTACCAAGGCAACAACAAAGATATTCTACTGGATTATCCTTTGGGCCCGGAAAAAGAGCAAGTGGAGTCTTTGGTTCCAAAGACTCTATATCAGCACCACTTCCACCTCCGCCACCTCTTCTACTTCCGGTTTCTTCTATTCCTCCACCACCCCCATTCTTAGCACCACCACCCCCACCTCCTCCAACTTCCACTCTAGGTGAAGTCAACCTCCATTTTTTTTTTTTTTTTTTTTTTTTTTTTTTTTAAATTTTTTTTCTTCTTTCTTCCTTTCTTCTTTATTTGTTTCTCATTTGTTTCACTTTTTTTTTCTCTCTTAATATCAATTTTCTCAATTATTTAAATAATTTTCAATCTGAATAACTCATTCATCTTTCAATCCATCCATCTATCCATCCATCCATCCATCCATCCATCCATCCATCCATTCATCCATCAACCCGTCCATCTACTCATCAATCCATTCCCCCATTTATTTGTCCATCCAATTATCAATCAATCTACCCAATCATCCATTCATCCATTCATCCACCAATCCATTCATCCACCCACCCATTCATTCATCGACCCATCCATCTATCCATCCAAACATTTTTTGATAAACCCATTCATCTATCCATCCATCCACCCACCCATCCATCCATCCATCCACCCATCCACCCACCCATCCATCCATCCATCCATGCACTACCCCCACAGCTCTTACCCCACCTCCCCACACACAAAAGCTTCTCAAACTTCACTGGAGAGAAGGAAAAGTTGGTTTTTTCACTCCATCTGGAAGAATAATGGAGACTATTTGGGGTGGGTTGGGTGAGGGTTGGGTGATGGTTGGGTGAGGGTTGGGTAAGGTTTGGGTGAGGGTTGGGTGAGGGTTGGGTGATGGCTGGGTGAGGGTTGGGTGAGGGTTGGGTGAGGGTTGGGTGAGGGTTGGGTGAGGTTTGGGTGAGGGTTGGGTGAGGTTTGGGTGAGGGTTGGGTGATGGTTGGGTGAGGGTTGGGTGATGGTTGGGTGAGGGTTGGGTGATGGTTGGGTGAGGGTTGGGTGATGGTTGGGTGAGGGTTGGGTGATGGTTGGGTGAGGGTTGGGTGAGGGTTGGGTGATGGTTGGGTGGAAGATGTGCAGAAGGTTGGATGAGGGTTGGGTGGAAGATGTGCAGAAGGTTAGATGAGGGTTGGGTGGAAGATGTGCAGAAGGTTAGATGAGGGTTGGGTGGAAGATGTGCAGAAGGTTGGGTGAGGGTTGGGTGATGGTTGGGTGGAAGATGTGCAGAAGGTTAGATGAGGGTTGGGTGGAAGATGTGCAGAAGGTTAGATGAGGGTTGGGTGGAAGATGTGCAGAAGGTTGGGTGAGGGTTGGCTGGAAGATGGGTAGAAGGTTGGATGAGGGTTGGGTGGAAGATGTGAAGAAGGTTGGAGGAGGGTTGGCTGGAAGATGTGCAGAAGGTTGGGTGAGGGTTGGGTGGAAGATGTGCAGAAGGTTGGGTGAGGGTTGGGTGGAAGATGTGCAGAAGGTTGGAGGAGGGTTGGCTGGAAGATGTGCAGAAGGTTGGGTGAGGGTTGGGTGAGGGTTGGCTGGAAGATGTGCAGAAGGTTAGGTGAGGGTTGGGTGGAAGATGTGCAGAAGGTTGGGTGAGGGTTGGCTGGAAGATGTGCAGAAGGTTGGGTGAGGGTTGGGTGAAGGTTGGGTGAAGGTTGGGTGGAAGATGTGCAGAAGGTTGGATGAGGGTTGGGTGGAAGATGTGCAGAAGGTTGGAGGAGGGTTGGGTGGAAGATGGGTAGAAGGTTGGGTGAGGGTTGGGTGGAAGATGGGTAGAAGGTTGGGTGAGGGTTGGGTGGATGGAGTGATAAAGTGAAAAAATGATTAGGGAGCAAGTTGGGTGGATGAGATAAAAGAGTGATTGATTGATTGGGTGGAAGGTTGGGTGGAGGGTTGGGTTGAAGGTTGTTGGAAGTTGGGTGGAAAGTTGGTTGAGGGGAGGATGGAGGGCTGGGTGGAAGGTTGGGTGAGATGGGTGGATGGGTCTATAGAGCGACAGGGTGTGTGAAAAGTTGAATGAAGGAGTTTTAGTAAGTGACGGGTTGAAATTGTAAACTGAAAAGTGAAGGGTTGGTGAGTAGGTGGGGTTTGAAAAGGATAAAAGGGGGATTTGAGTGAGTAGGTAGGGTGTGGGGTGGGTGGTTGAAGGGTCTGGAGGAGTGAAAGAGACGGGGGTTAAAGCAAAATTAGTTGGGTGAAGGTTGGGTGAAGCTGGGAGTGATCAGGTTGGGGAAACCTTCCAACCCCACAAAATCTTTCTTATCTCTTCCTCAATCCCTTTCCTCCAACCAAACCTCTTGTTTTCCACAAAATCACTTTCCAATTCCTCCTCCACCCATCCAGGCAAAGTAGAACGAGAGATTGGAAAAGTAGACTTCGACAAAGAAAACATCACGTCAGTGTTTGAAACCAGAACGGTTAACGATATGAAGAGCTGGAGGGTGGAGAAAGAAGTAACGGTTTTGGAGGGCAAAAGAAGTAACGATATTAACATATCATTAACTTGTCTGCCTCCCTTGAACTCAATCAAGGTTTGCGGAAGGGGAAGGTTGCTGGAGGATTTCGTAGAGGGTTTGGAGATTCCGCTTGGGTAGTTTGAAAGAATTTTGTTGGGGCGGTTTGAAGGGTTTTTGGGAAATTTTGAATGAATTTGGAGTGTTGTAGGGTGAAAGAAAAAAGAGGAAAGCGAGTAACGGTTTTGAAGGGTGAGAAGTAACGATATCAACATATCGTTAAATTGTCTGCCTCCTTCAAATTTAATCAAAAATTTGAGGGGAAGGGAAAGAGAGGGAACGGGAAAGGGAGTAAGGGGGGGGGGAGGGAGTGGGAGAAGGAGGGAAAGATGGGGAGAGGGAGGGAAGGAGGGGGAGAGAGAGGGAAGGAGGGGGAGAGGGAGGGAAGGAGGGGGAGAGGGAGGGAAGGAGGGGGAGAGAGAGGGAAGGAGGGGGAGAGGGAGGGAAGGAGGGGGAGAGGGAGGGAAGGAGGGGGAGAGGGAGGGAAGGAGGGGGAGAGGGAGGGAAGGAGGGGGAGAGGGAGAGGGAGAGAGAGAAGGAGAGGGAGAGGGAGAAGGAGAGGGAGAGGGAGGGAGGGGGGAGAGAGAGAGGGAGGGAGGGGGAGAGGGAGGGAAGGAGAGGGAAGGAGAAGGAAGGAGAGAGAGGAGGAGGAAGAGAGAGAATGAAGAATGGGGAAAAGGAAGGAGGAGAAGAAGGAGGGAATGAGAGAGGGAGGGGGGGAGGGAAAGAGGGAAGGAGGGAGAGAAGGAAGAAGGGGGAGAGGGAAGGAGGGAGAGAGGGAGGGAGAAGAATAAGGGGATGGGAATGGTTGAGAATGATTAGGAATTGGAATTGTATTGTTAGTGTGGTGGTATGATTATGTGGTGGTGTGGTGTGGTGGTATGATTATGTGGTGGTGTGGTGTGGTGGTATGGTGGTTTGGTGGTATGGTGGTGTGGTATGATTATGTGGTGGTGTGGTGTGGTGGTATGATTCTGTGGTGGTGTGGTGTGGTGGTATGATTATGTGGTGGTGTGGTGGGGTGGTATGATTATGTGGTGGTGTGGTGTGGTGGTATGATTATGTGGTGGTGTGGTGTGGTGGTATGGTGTGGTGGTGTGGTGTGGTGGTATGGTGTTTTGTTGGTATGGTGGTGTGGTGTGGTGTGGTGCAATTTGGTGGGGTAGTGTGATGTGGTGTGGTGTGGTGTGGTGTGGTGGTGTGGTGGGGTGGTGTGGTGTGGTTGTGTGGTGTGGTGTGGTTAGGTGTGGTGTGGTGAGGTGTGGTGGTGTGGTAGTGTGGTGTGGTGGTATGGTGATATGGTGGAGTGTGGTGTGGTGTGGTGCAAATTGGTGAAATGGTGTGATGTGGTGTGGTGTGGTGGTGTGGTGTGGTGGTGTGGTGTGCCGTAGTGTGGCGTGGTGATGTGGTGTGGTGGTGTGGTGTGGTGTGGTGATGTGGTGTGGTGGTGTGGTGTGGTGTAGTGTAGTTTTGTGTGGTGAGGTGTGGCGTGGTGTGGTGGATTTTTCAAATGGTTGCGGTGGTTTTAAAATTTTCATTCGTGATTATGGTGTTTTATGGTGGTTTTATGGGAGTTCTTTAGGGGTTTCAGGTTGCTTTCTGCAACTACACCCTTCTTTCCTTGAACACCCCAAACACAACCCTCTCCCCCAAAATACACCATGCTCCCCCTCATACCCCTTCCCCCAAAACCCCCCAACCCCATTGAAGGTGGCGATATTAAGAATGGATGAAATGGTGTTGACCAAAGAATCGATAGAAAAGATCCTCAAAAGCCTTTTGCCCACCAAAGAAGAAATAACAAAAATAAACAACGCCCAACTCAATAACAACGGTTGTTGGAGGATTTATTTGCTATACTGCTTTTGTTGAAATAAAAGTTAAATAATGCAACAATTTCAATGTATTGTACGGGTAAGTTTGAAGCATTATTGAAGAGTTTTCTTTGTTTATTACTCACTAAAAGTTTTCTTTGTTTATTACTCACTAAAAGTTTTATTTGTTTATTACTCACTAAAAGTTTTATTTGTTTATTACTCACTAAAAGTTTTCTTTGTCTATTATTTAATCACTTAATCAATCAATTAATCCACTTGTTAAATAATTATTTTCTTTAGTTTTCAACTTTTTATTATTTTTTGAACCAACGGGTCATTTAACCAATAAATTTGATCACAATCTGAAAAATTAATTAATTAATTAAATAATTGATTAAATAATTGATAATTGAATGATTAATTGACTTTTTGATTGGATATTTCTTTTATTTTCTTCTTAATTACTTTATTCATTTGTTAATCATTTGTTTTCATATCAGCTGAATAGTTAATCATTTGTTTTCATATCAGCTGAATAGTTAATCATTTGTTTTCATATCAGTTGAATAGTTAATCATTTGTTTTCATATCAGCTGAATAGTTAATCATTTGTTTTCATACAAGCTGAATAGTTAATCATTTGTTTTCATATCAGTTGAATAGTTAATCATTTGTTTTCATATCAGCTGAATAGTTAATCATTTGTTTTCATATCAGCTGAATAGTTAATCATTTGTTTTCATATCAGCTGAATAGTTAATCATTTGTTTTCATATCACTTGAATAGTTAATCATTTGTTTTCATATCAGCTGAATAGTTAATCATTTGTTTTCATATCAGTTGAATAGTTAATCATTTGTTTTCATATCAGTTGAATAGTTAATCATTTGTTTTCATATCAGCTGAATAGTTAATCATTTGTTTTCATACAAGCTGAATAGTTAATCATTTGTTTTCATATCAGTTGAATAGTTAATCATTTGTTTTCATATCAGCTGAATAGTTAATCATTTGTATTCATATCAGTTGAATAGTTAATCATTTGTTTTCATATCAGCTGAATAGTTAATCATTTGTTTTCATATCAGCTGAATAGTTAATCATTTGTTTTCATATCAGCTGAATAGTTAATCATTTGTTTTCATATCACTTGAATAGTTAATCATTTGTTTTCATATCAGTTGAATAGTTAATCATTTGTTTTCATATCAGCTGAATAGTTAATCATTTGTTTTCATATCAGTTGAATAGTTAATCATTTGTTTTCATATCAGTTGAATAGTTAATCATTTGTTTTCATATCAGTTGAATAGTTAATCATTTGTTTTCATATCAGTTGAATATTTAATCATTTGTTTTCATATCAGCTGAATAGTTAATCATTTGTTTTCATATCAGTTGAATAGTTAATCATTTGTTTTCATATCAGTTGAATAGTTAATCATTTGTTTTCATATCACTTGAATAGTTAATCATTTGTTTTCATATCACTTGAATAGTTAATCATTTGTTTACTTACTTAGTTACTCATTAATGAACACATGAATTTATTTAATTTTTATTTTTTATTTATTTATTTTATTCAATAATTTATCAATTTATTCACTAATTTATTCATTCTTTATTAATTTATTCATATTTTACTAATTTATTCATTTATTCACTAATTTATTCATTTATTCACTAATTTATTCATATTTTACTAATTTATTCATTTATTCACTAATTTATTCATTTATTCACTAATTTATTCATATTTTACTAATTTATTCATTTATTCACTAATTTATTCATTTATTCACTAATTTATTCATATTTTACTAATTTATTCATTTATTCACTAATTTATTCATTTATTCACTAATTTATTCATATTTTACTAATTTATTCATTTATTCACTAATTTATTCATGTATTCACTAATTTATAAATTTATTAATAAAATTCTCCTAGCTCTGGCCTCTGCCGAGAGAGCACTCTTGTTGATGGCATCCATCACTGAAGTTGAAAGTCGTTTGAAACTGTGGCTGTTTCTGTTGGAGTTTGAAGCCGTGGAGATGGTGGGTGGGTGAGTGGGGGGGTGGTGGAAGGGTGGGGCTGGGTGAGTAGGGGGGTGGTGGGAGGGTGGAGTGGGTGAGTGGGGGGGGGGGTGGTGGGAGGGTGGGGTTGGGTGAGTAGGGGAGTGGTTGGAGGTTGGGGTGGGGTGAGTAGATGGGTGGTGAAAGGGTGGGGTTGGCTGAGTGGGGGGGTGGTGGAAGGATGGGGTGGGGTGAGTAGGGGGTGGTGGAAGGGTGGGGTGGGGTGGGGTGAGTAGGTGGGTGGTGGAAGGGTGGGGTTGGGTGAGTAGGGGGTGGTGGAAGGGTGGGGTGGGGTGGGGTGAGTAGGTGGGTGGTGGAAGGGTGGGGTTGGGTGAGTAGAGGGTGGTGGAAGGGTGGGGTGGGGTGAGTAGGGGGTGGTGGAAGGGTGGGGTTGGGTGAGTGGGGGGGTGGTGGAAGAATGGGGTGGAGTGAGTAGGTGGGTGGTGGAAGGGTGGGGTTGGGTGAGTGGGGGGGTGGTGGAAGGATGGGGTGGGGTGAGTAGGTGGGTGGTGGAAGGGTGGGGTGGGGTGAGTAGGTGGGTGGTGGAAGGGTGGGGTTGGGTGAGTAGGGGGTGGTGAAAGGGTGGGGTTGGGTGAGTGGGGGGGGGGGTGGTGGAAGGGTGGGGTGGGGTGAGTAGGGGGATGGTGGAAGGATGGGGTTGGGTGAGTAGGAGGGCGGTGGAAGGGTGGGGTGGGGTGAGTAGGAGGGCGGTGGAAGGGTGGGGTGGGGTGGGGTGAGTGGGTGAAAATGAGTGGTGAATATTGTTTTTTGTTTTTTTTTTTCAATTTATCAAAGATTTTATTCGATTTTTGTTGTTTTTTTTATTGAAAATCGCTTGAACTTGTGGTTATTCCTGTTGGAGTTTGAAGCCGTAGAAATGGTGGGTCATGGGTGTGTGGTGGATGGTGTGTGTGTGGTGATGGGTGGGTGGTGAATGAAGGGTGGGTGGTGGTGATGGGTGGGTGGTGGATGAAGGATGGATGGTGGGTATGGGTGGGTAGAAGATGAAGGTTGGGTGGTGGTGATGAGTAGGTGGGGATGATAGGTGGATGTTGGATGAAAGAAGGTGGTGGTGGGTGGGTGGTGGATGGTGGGTGGTGGGTGGGTGGTGGATGGTGGGTGGGTGGTGAATAGGTTGTAAAAAAAAGATAATGGAAGATAGAAAGAACAAAGATGGTTGATTAAAAAATTATTGTTCGTGTTTTTTCCGAATTTATAACATTTTCTTGAACCTCAAATCTTCCAAACCCCAAAAACTTCCAAAACCCCCTAAAAACATTTTCAAATCCTCCCCTTAAACTCCAAACTCGGTAGGATCTGGCCACCAAACTGAGGGACTTGAAGGAATGCACAGACGTTCTGAGATCTTCCAAAAAATTTTATTGCATTCTGATGGTTCTACTTCAAATTGGAAACTGCCTTAACACTAATGAAGTGGGTGGGTGATGGGTGGGTGATGAGTGGGTGATGGGTGGGTGATGGGTGGGTGATAGGTGGGTGATGGGTGGGTGATGGGTGGGTGATGAGTGGGTGATGGGTGGGTGATGGGTGGGTGATGGGCGGGTGATGGGTGGGTGATGGGCGGGTGATGGGTGGGTGAGTGAGTTGGTGGGTGATGGGTGGGTGACGGGTGGGTGATGGGTGGGTGATGGGTGGGTGAGTGAGTGGGTGCGTGATGGGTGGGTGATGGGTGGGTGATGGGTGGGTGATGGGCGAGTGATTGAGTTGGTGGGTGATGGGCGGGTGATGGGTGGGTGATGGGCGAAAAAGTGAGTTGGTGGGTGATGGGCGGGTGATGGGTGGGTGATGGGCGAGTGAGTGAGTTGGTGAGTGATGGGTGAGTGATGGGTGGGTGATGGGTGGGTGATAGGTGGGTGATGGGTGAGTGATGGGTGGGTGATGGGCGAGTGATTGAGTTGGTGGGTAATGGGCGGGTGATGGGTGGGTGATGGGTGGGTGATGGGTGGGTGATGGGCGAGTGAGTGAGTTGGTGGGTGATGGGCGGGTGATGGGTGGGTGATGGGTGGATGAGTGAGTTGGTGGGTAATGGGCGGGTAATGGGTGGGTGATGGGTAAGTGATGGGTGGGTGATGGGTGGGTGATGGGTGGGTGATGGGTGGGTGATGGGTGGGTGATGGGTGGGTGATGGGTGGGTGATGGGTGGGTGATGGGTGGGTGATGGGTGGGTGATGGGTGGGTGATGGGTGGGTGATGGGTGGGTGATGGGTGGGTGATGGGTGGGGGATGGGTGGGTGAGTGAGTTGATGGGTGATTGGTGGGTGAGTGAGTGAAGGAAAAAGGAGAAGGTAGGTAAGTGGTGAATGGGTGATGGGTGGAAGAAGAGGCTGGTGGGTGGTGAGTGAACAAAATATGGGGAGACAATTGAATTTGGTTGGTTGAAAAAAACTGATTATAAAGTGGATGGTCTGGAAAAAGATGGATTGGTGAGGTGGAATGGTGGCTTAGGTGGATTGGAAGGTGGGAAGGGGGGTAGATGAAAAGAAGGAAAAGTGGGTGGAATGGAAGGTGGGTGGAATGGAAGGTGGGTGGAATGGAAGGTGGGTGGAATGGTGGGTGGGTGGAATGAAAGGTGGGTGGAATGGTGGGTGGGTGGAATGGAAGGTGGGTGGAATGGAAGGTGGGTGGAATGGAAGGTGGGTGGAATGGAAGGTGGGTGGAATGGAAGGTGGGTGGAATGGAAGGTGGGTGGAATGGAAGGTGGGTGGAATGGTGGGTGGAATGGAAGGTGGGTGGAATGGAAGGTGGGTGGAATGGAAGGTGGGTGGAATGGAAGGTGGGTGGAATGGTGGGTGGGTGGAATGGAGGGTGGGTGGAATGAAAGGTGGGTGGAATGGTGGGTGGGTGGAATGGAAGGTGGGTGGAATGGAAGGTGGGTGGAATGGAAGGTGGGTGGAATGGAAGGTGGGTGGAATGGAAGGTGGGTGGAATGGGAGGTGGGTGGAATGGTGGGTGGAATGGTGGGTGGGTGGAATGGAAGGTGGGTGGAATGGAAGGTGGGTGGAATGGAAGGTGGGTGGAATGGAAGGTGGGTGGAATGGAAGGTGGGTGGAATGGGAGGTGGGTGGAATGGGAGGTGGGTGGAATGGAAGGTGGGTGGAATGGAAGGTGGGTGGAATGGTGGGTGGGTGGAATGGAAGGTGGGTGGAATGGAAGGTGGGTGGAATGGAAGGTGGGTGGAATGGAAGGTGGGTGGAATGGTGGGTGGGTGGAATGAAAGGTGGGTGGAATGGTGGGTGGGTGGAATGGAAGGTGGGTGGAATGGAAGGTGGGTGGAATGGAAGGTGGGTGGAATGGAAGGTGGGTGGAATGGAAGGTGGGTGGAATGGAAGGTGGGTGGAATGGAAGGTGGGTGGAATGGAAGGTGGGTGGAATGGAAGGTGGGTGGAATGGAAGGTGGGTGGAATGGTGGGTGGAATGGAAGGTGGGTGGAATGGAAGGTGGGTGGAATGGAAGGTGGGTGGAATGGTGGGTGGGTGGAATGGAGGGTGGGTGGAATGAAAGGTGGGTGGAATGGTGGGTGGGTGGAATGGAAGGTGGGTGGAATGGAAGGTGGGTGGAATGGAAGGTGGGTGGAATGGAAGGTGGGTGGAATGGAAGGTGGGTGGAATGGAAGGTGGGTGGAATGGGAGGTGGGTGGAATGGTGGGTGGAATGGAAGGTGGGTGGAATGGAAGGTGGGTGGAATGGAAGGTGGGTGGAATGGGAGGTGGGTGGAATGGGAGGTGGGTGGAATGGAAGGTGGGTGGAATGGAAGGTGGGTGGAATGGGAGGTGGGTGGAATGGAAGGTGGGTGGAATGGAAGGTGGGTGGAATGGAAGGTGGGTGGAATGGAAGGTGGGTGGAATGGAAGGTGGGTGGAATGGAAGGTGGGTGGAATGAAAGGTGGGTGGAATGGAAGGTGGGTGGAATGGAAGGTGGGTGGAATGGGAGGTGGGTGGAATGGAGGGTGGGTGGAATGGGAGGTGGGTGGAATGGGAGGTGGGTGGAATGGAAGGTGGGTGGAATGGAAGGTGGGTGGAATGGAAGGTGGGTGGAATGGAAGGTGGGTGGAATGGAAGGTGGGTGGAATGATGGGTGGGTGGAATAGAAGGTGGGTAGAATGGTGGGTGGGTGGGTGGAATGGTGGGTGGGTGGAATGGTGGGTGGGTGGAATGGTTAGTGGGTGGAATGGTGGGTGGGTGGAATGGTGGGTGGGTGGAATGATGGGTGGGTGGAATGGTGGGTGGGTGGAATGGTGGGTGGGTGGAATGAGGGGTGAGTGGAATGGTGGGTGGGTGGAATGGTGGGTGGGTGGAATGGTGGGTGGGTGGAATGGTGGGTGGGTGGAATGGTGGGTGGGTGGAATGGTGGGTGGGTGAAATGGTGAGTGGGTGGAATGATGGGTGGGTGGAATAGTGGGTGGGTGGAATGGTGGGTGGGTGGAATGGTGGGTGGGTGGAATGGTGGGTGGGTGGAATGGTGGGTGGGTGAAATGGTGGGTGGGTGGAATGGTGGGTGGGTGGATTGATGGGCGAGTGATTGAGTGTTGGGTGGAAAGAAGGATGAAATGGTGAGTGAGTGGATGGATTGATGGATTGGAGAATGAACTAGTGAGTATAATGGTGGGCTGGAATGTTTCAAATAAGTTATGAGATAGATGAGAAGAGTTTGTTCCGGAGAACTGGTGAGTTGGGGTAAAATTGAATGAACAAAAAAGTTGCACTCATTCACCCCCATTCACCCTCATTCACTCCCATTCACCTTCATTCACCCTTATTCATTCCCATTCACTCCCATTCACCCGAATTCACTCCCATCCACCTCTATTTATCTCATTCACTTCCATTCATTTCCATTCACCTCCCTTCACATCAATTCACCTTCCTTCACACCCACTTATCTCATTATTTCCTTCACTCATATTTACCTTCTCCACCCACATTCATCTCATTTATCTCATTCATCTCATTTCTTTCTATTCCCCCCATTCACTTTCATTCACCTCTATTCACCTTCATTCATCCCCATTCACCCCCACGCACTTTTATTTATTTCCATTCATCCCCATTCAATTTCATTCATCTCTATCCAACCGCAACCACCCCCACTCATTTCTATTCACCCCCATTCACCCAGACCCAGTCTCATTCACCCCTATTCATTTCCATTCACCCCCATTCACCCAGACCCAGTCTCATTCACCCCTATTCATTTTCATTCACCCCCATTCATCCCCATTCACCCACACTCATTTTCATTCACCCCTATTCACCTTCATTCACCCCCACTCACCCCCATTCACCCCCATTCACCCTCATCTATCTCATTCACCCTCATCAAACCTGATGAAGCATTAAACTTTACTCACTACCCTTCCCCTCCCCCCATTTACACCCAATCATGTTCCCCTCCCCCCATTTACACCCAATCATATTCCCCTCCCCCCATTTACACCCAATCATATTCCCCTCCCCCCATTTACACCCAATCATATTCCCCTCCCCCCATTTACACCCAATCATATTCCCCTCCCCCCATTTACACCCAATCATATTCCCCTCCCCCCATTTACACCCAATCATATTCCCCTCCCCCCATTTACACCCAATCATATTCCCCTCCCCCCATTTACACCCAATCATATTCCCCTCCCCCCATTTACACCCAATCATATTCCCCTCCCCCCATTTACACCCAATCATATTCCCCTCCCCCCATTTACACCCAATCATATTCCCCTCCCCCCATTTACACCCAATCATACCCATTTATTTTAGTACAATTTCACCCCATCTATTCATAATTCATTTTAAAAAAAAACCCCAAATCCATCCGAACACACCCCCGAATCCATCTCAAATTCACTTCCAACTACACCCAAATCATTCTAAATTCAGGCCAAATCTTTCCAATTTTACCCCAAATTTCTCCCAAATTTACCCCAAACTACCCATCTACCCACCCACCCACCAGCCACTCACACACCCACCCACCAGCCACTCACACACCCACCCACTTACCTACCCATCCACCCAACCACCCACCAGCCACCCACCCACCCACCAGCCACCCACCCACTTACTTACCCATCCATCCATCAGGCCAAAGGCTTCAACTTAGAATACTTATCCAAAACCATTGAGATTAAAGACTCCACCAAAAAAACCACCCTTCTCCATCACCTTGTCACCATGGTAATGGAAGGTGGTGGTGGTGGTGGTGGTAGTAATTGCTATGGTAACGATGATGTACAAGCCGAAAGACAGTTCGATGAGTTTGAATGTATTCATAGGTTAGTAGAATTTTTTGTTCATTTGTGTGATCGTTTGTTTGTTCATTTGTGTGATCGTTTGTTTGTTCATTTGTTTGTTTGTTTGTTTGTTCATTTGTGTGATCGTTTGTTTGTTCATTTGTGTGATCGTTTGTTTGTTCATTTGTTTGATCGTTTGTTTGTTCATTTGTTTGATCGTTTGTTTGTTCATTTGTTTGATCGTTTGTTTGTTCATTTGTTTGATCGTTTGTTTGTTCATTTGTTTGATCGTTTGTTTTTTCATTTGTTTGATCGTTTATTTGTTCACTTGTGTGATCGTTTGTTTGTTCATTTGTTTGATCGTTTGTTTGTTCATTTGTGTGATCGTTTGTTCGTTTGTTCATTTGTTTGATCGTTTGATCGTTTGTTCATTTGTTTTTTTTTCGTTTGTTTATTTGTTTGTTTGTTTGTTTGTTTGTTCATTTATTTTATCGTTTGTTTGTTCATTTGTTTGATCGTTTGTTTGTTCATTTGTTTGATCGTTTGTTTGTTCATTTGTTTGATCGTTTGTTTGTTCATTTGATTGCTCATTTGTTTGATCGTTTGTTCATTTGTTTTTTTTTCGTTTGTTTATTTTTTTGGTTGTTTGTTTATTTGTTTGTTTGTTTGTTTGTTCGTTTGTAAGTTTGCTTTTAGGTAGGCACCATTTTGCAAGGCGGCCTTTTAAAGCTAGTTCGTTGAATCATTTGTTTTAGCCTGAATAGCTTTAAAAATAAATGTTTTAATTCGTATTCAATTATTAGTTTCAACTTTATTTAAGTTTTTTCCTATTTGTTTTCCATAAAAAATGGTTGCTTTAGATCGTCTTCATTCGAAACTGTGTAAGCGTAAGTTTATTTTTAAAAATTTGTTTATCGGATAAATTTTTTACTACACCAAGGTTAGTAGCATTTTTTTATTCACGGGTTTTTAATTAATTGAATGGTAGATTTATTTTTTTACAATAATCCCAATGTGATCTTACCTCTGGAAACCCGATTAGCGATAAATCGTCTTGGAATCGGCAGAAATCAGAAGAAGTGGCACTACCGAGGAAAAAAAAGCAGATAGGAAGGACAAGGAAAGGTGCGCCAGACACAATAAAGACCGCCATGAACTGATTCCACTTGTCTCAAAACGCCACTGGGCTCAGAAGACAGGATCTCCAGTTTTAATTGGTTTTCAGAACGTGAGATCACTGAATAATAAAGTGGAAGATGTGGTAGAATTAATTCAGGACTATAAAATTGATGTGATGTTTATGGTAAAAACATGGCATGATCCGGAGTCAATCAGCATAAGTAAGCTGCTGAGCCGAGCTTTGTGGTATTCGAAAAAGCAAGGCCAAGACTTCCCAAGTCAGTGAACACCCTGCTCACCAACCATGGAGAAGTGGCAGTGGCTTTCAACTCCATTTTCCAGGGAATGATGTTAAAGTTAACTTCAACTGCCAGTTTTGAACATCTGTGTGTGAGAATAAGCTCAAGCTCCAAGTCAGTCATCGGATTGGTTGTTTATCGCACAGGTGCTGCTTCTTCATTGTTTTACAAGGAATTTGAAAACACCTTGGGTATTCTGGCCACATAAAATGAAGAGGTTTTGATTCTGGGTGATTTCAATTTTCACTTGGAGCAGTCCGAAAACACAGATGCACAAACATTTCTAAACATTTTAAGGTGCCATGGTTTTGATTCGTCCACAAACCAACCCACCCATAACCAAGGAGGATGGCTTGATGTGATAGCATCTAGAAAGAGTGTCAACATCAACTATATTGATGGTGGCATTTCTGATCACAAGCTGCTTTTGTGCAGTTGTGAGGTGCTCAAACCACCTCCCATCTATCGACTGCTCCAAATTAGACGTTGGAATTTTTTGGACACTGAAAAGTTTATTTCAGAACTAAAGCTGTCTCCGCTTTCAGCTGCCACAAGTCTTGATGTGGACTCAGCTTCTGACCTTTATAATTCCCATCTGTCAGGGATCCTTGACAAGATGATTCCTTTTAAGACCGTTAGAATACATGAAAGACCATGGCTTGATCGGGAGTGTCGTACTTCGAAATGTTCATTCATTCATTCATTCTTTCATTCATTCATTCATTCATTTGTTTTAAATTTGAAATAACATTTCACCCATGACTCTCTTTACTTCAATCCAAAACTCACCCAAAAACCCATCAATTTATCCATTCATCCAAAAGCTATCCATCTATCCATCCAAAAGTTATCCATTGCACTAAGACAACCTTTCATCTAAAATCTGAGCCATCCATTCATCCATCCATCTATATAATCTTACATCCATCTATCCATCCATCCATCCATTCATCTTTCCACCCATCCATTCATCCATCCATCTATCTATCCATTCATCCATCCATCCATTTATCCATTCCTCCATCCATCCATTCCGCAGGACCAGCAGAATAGATTGGGGGGAGGTGGAAGAGAAGATGGTGAGGTGGACAGAACAGTGCAAAGAGGCTTGGTCGTGTTTGAAGTTGGTGACGAAACACGAACTGGATCAGCATCTGAAGAGGAGGTGAGGAAGAGGAGAAGGAAGATGAAGAGGATGAAAAGGAGAAGAAGGAGGAAGAAGGAGAAAGAAGAGGAAGAGGAGGAAGAGGTGGAGGAGGAGGAGGAGGAGGAGGAGGAGGAGGAGGAGGAGGAGGAGGAGGAGGAGGAGGAGGAGGAGGAGGAGGAGGAGGAGGAGGAGGAGGAGGAGGAGGAGGAGGAGGAGGAGGAGGAGGAGGAGGAGGAGGAGGAGGAGGAGGAGGAGGAGGAGGAGGAGGAGGAGGAAGAGGAGGAGGAGGAGAAGGAGGAGGAGGAGGAGGAGTAGAAGGAGAAAAAAAAATGAAGAAGAAGAAAGATTTGGAAGGAGTTGAGAAAAGTGAAGAGGAAGAGGTAAAAGAGAAAAAATGAAAAAAAGAAGTGGAAGAAGATGAAGAAGAGTTGGAAGGAGTGTGGAGGGAATGTAAGAATGAGGTGTGAGAATTTAAATTATTATTTTTCCTGTTTTTTATCTCATTAATCC
Source organism: Branchellion lobata (assembly GCA_947562095.1). Classification (NCBI taxonomy): domain Eukaryota; kingdom Metazoa; phylum Annelida; class Clitellata; order Hirudinida; family Piscicolidae; genus Branchellion; species Branchellion lobata. Next base: position 3,690,053 of record OX387261.1, on the reverse strand, counting down.
CTTTTTTTCATATTATGTTTCTTCAGTTCTTTTTTTTTTTAGTATTTTTACATTATTTTTTTTTTATTTTGTTTACTGTTTCATTTTTCTTTTTTCATTACTTTTTATATATTTTTTAAAAAAATTTAGTTTTATCATTTTTTTCTCATGTTTATTTTTATTTTTCTTTCAATATTAATTTTTCATTATTTTTCATATTTTTTTAAATTATTCTTTGTTTTTTATATATTTTTTTTTCATACTAATTGTCACTATTGCACATAATTATTGTTTTTATTATTTAACACAAAACTTTTTATCAGGTTATCAAATTCACTGGGAGAATTTGCTGAGAGAATTGTGGTGTTGAAAAGTGTGCATAAGAGAGTGATGAACAGGTTATTTCAGTGATTCATCACTTCCTTTTTTTCCTCCTCCTCCTCCTCCTCCTCCTCCTCCTCCTCCTTCTCCTCCTCCTTCTACTCCTCCTCCTCCTCCTCCTCCTCTTCCTCCTCATCCTCCTTTTCCTCCTCCTCCTCCTCCTCCTCCTCCTCCTCCTCCTCCTTCTCCTCCTCCTATTCCTCCTCTTCCTTCTCCTCCTCCGCCTCCTCCTTTTCTTCCTACTTCTCTTCCTCCTCCTCCTCCTCCTCCTCCTCCTCCTCCTCCTCCTCCTCCTCCTCCTCCTCCTCCTATTCCTCCTCTTCCTCCTCCTCCTCCGCCTCCTCCTTTTCTTCCTCCTCATCTTCCTCATCCTCCTTCTCCTCCTCCTCCTCCTCCTCCTCCTCCTCCTCCTCCTCCTCCTCCTCCTCCTTCTCCTCCTTCTCTTCCTACTCCTCCTCCTCCTTTTCCTCCTCCTCCTCCTCCTCCTCCTCCTCCTCCTCCTCCTCCTCCTCCTCCTCCTCCTTCTCTTCCCCCTCTTCCTTCTCCTCCTCCTCCTTCTCCTCCTCCTCCTCCTTCTCCTCCTCCTCTTTTTCCTCCTCCTCCTTCTCCTCCTCCTTCTCCTCTTCCTCCTCCTCCTCCTTCTCCTCCTCCTCCTCCTCCTCCTTCTCCTCCTCCTCCTCCTCTTCCTCCTCTTCCTCCTCCTCCTCTTCCTCCTTCTCCTCCTCCTCCTCCTCCTCCTCCTCCTCTTCCTCCTCCTCTTCCTCCTCCTTCTCCTCCTCCTCCTCCTCCTCCTCCTCCTCCTTCTCTCCTTCCTTTTCAGGTTTTTTTCCACCCTTCTCTACTTCGGCTACAAGGCACATGACATTATGGAACTTCACATAGCCACCTTCTTCAAGTCCTTGTCCTCTTTCATCGGTCTGTTCCATCCATCCATCCATACATCCATCCACTCATCCATCTATCCATCCTTCTCTCCATCCATCCATTCATTACTTTTTTACATCTATCCATTCTTTAATCCATTCATTTACTCGTCCATCCATTCATTTACTCGTCCATCCATTCATTCATTCATCCATCTATCCATCCATCCATCCATCCGTCCATCCATCCATTCATCTATCCATCCATCCATCTAGTGGAGTACAAGAACACAGTGACAAAGTTGATACGAGAGAGAATGATGGAAGAGGAGAGAGAGGAAAAGATGATGATGAAGGAATTATACATGAGAGAATCTTTATCCGCGGTGACGATTAAAATTAATTTTCAAAATAATTAATTGAGTTATTAAATAATTTATTGGAAATTCAAAGTTTTAATTGCTTAATTAATTAATTAATTTATAATTAAATGATTAATTGATCAATTACTCAACTATAACTTTTCCTGCATATCCCCATGAAAATATTCACTGGTCCATTCAATAAACATATTGATAACACTCCAAAATAACCATTCAATTGAGGTGTCCCAAAGTATTTATATTATCAATTCAACATAATTATCTCATTTGTTCTTCCATTAATCATATTTATAATATTAAACCGATATTAGTTCCAATTAATGCATTCTTCCATCCATACATTCATTCCTTCATTATTCAAATCATTATTCTTTCCTAATCTTGTGAAAATTAGATTTGTTCAGATTAGATTAAATTAGACAAGACTAAAGTAAATAAGATCGGATTAGATCGAATAAGATTAGATTAAATTAAATTATATTAGATTAGACAAGACTGTATTAGATTAGATTAGATTAGATTAGATTAGATTAGATTAGATTAGATTAGATTACAAAACAATAAATTTCTGATGAATTGTTCAAATGAATTTCTTTCAGTCGAATTTATACCAAAGTGATGAGGAGGAGGATGACGAAAATGAAAATGCTTATTATGAAGCCAGATGGAAAAAAACATATAATAATAATAATAATAATAATAATAATAATAATAATAATAATAATAATAATAATAACATTAATAACAACAACAATAATAATAATAATAGTCTTTATACAAGTACAAACAATAACATTACGATTAGTCATGAAAAAAATAATAAAAATAGTAATAATGATAATAAGAACAATAATTATACTAACTCAAACAGTAAACAAAATAACAACAACAAGAATAATAACTACCTACAAATACCGGGTAGATGCAACAACAACAACAACAACAACAACAAATACTTCACAAAAGGAATGGATTACGACGACGAATTATTCAATTCTTTGATAACAGCCAAAAATAGAAGATCTATTTCCACTAAATCCTCTTCCGTTTCCTCGTTTGACTCCAAAATTCATAATGGCGGACCTAACGTTGCCGCAACTTTGC
>OX387261.1:3682343-3684843 GCA_947562095.1 Branchellion lobata | reverse complement strand
GGAGGAGTTGAGGAGGAGTGAGGAGGAGTTGAGAATAGCTAGGAAGATTGATGGTTATATATTTAATTTTAAAAAAATTTTTAATTAAAAATATTTTTTAAACTTTTTTCCACAGGGACAGACATTGATAGCCGAGATCGTTCCGTTTTTTAAAGAAAAAAGAGAAAAATTTTTTATAAATATTTTGAATGAATGAAAATAATGAGAAGATAGAAAAAAAATTAAAAACACATCACATGAATGAAAAAATAAGAAAAATAAATTATGCAATGAAAAAAAAAAAGAAGACAAATGAAAAAAGGTAAAAAATCTATTATTAAAAAATTACTTTGAATAAATTAAGGAAAAAATTGATAAAAAATTGATAAAAAAATATGATTACGAAAAAAATACTAAAAAATAATGCTTAATTTAAAAAAAGACTAAAAAATTATGCTTAATTAAAAAAATACTAAAAAATAAAAATTAATAAAATCAATAAAAATGAAATGAAAAATATAAATATTTGAAAGACCTTTTAAATATAGATAGAAAAAAAATTGATGAAAATAGAAAAATAAAAAAATAAATAGGAAAAAATTAAGAAATAAAAAAAAAGGGAAATAAAAACAAAAAAATTGCACAAGACTTGTTTTGAATACTATCAAGTAGTGATTTTTGTTTATTCCAGTCATTATTTTGCAGTTTCTTCTTGTTGAATTATTTTTCGAAAAAAAAAACGTTTTTGGTTTTTATTTAAAAAAATTGGCACCATGCGTAAAACTCGCTTTTCCATCCATCCATCCATCAATCTATCCATCGATTCATTCATTCATCCATCCATCTATTAGTCCATCCATTCGTCCACCCATTTATCCATCCGTTCATCCATTCATTCATCCATCCATCCATCAATTCATCCACTCAATTAATCCATCTATCCACCATCCATTCATTCATCCATCCATCCATCAATTCATCCATCAATTCATCCATTCAATCATCCATCCATTCATCCATCCATCCATCCATCCATCCACTCATCCATCCATCCATCCATCCATCCAATTAAAGCAAGCTGAAGCAAAAAAAAACAATTAAAAAATTGAAATAAAAATTATATTTATTGACTCCCAATGGAATTCACTGTTAATTTATCATTAATTATATTATTTTCCAAAAAAATAATTTATTAATTCCTTGTTATCATTCATTTTTCATCATTTTTATTTTTATTTTTTTCTTCATATTTACTTATTTTTTATTTTTATTGTTTTTTGAATTATTTCAGATAGATTTTTTAAATTATTTTTTTTTTATTTCAATACATTTTCAATATTTATTTTTTTAATTTTCATTACTTTTTTATATGGAAAACATTTTCATTTATCTTTTTATCCATTTTTTAATTTTTGTTTTTTTTTACATTTTTATCCAACATTTTTTTCAGCTTTTTTTTTGATAAAGTTATAATAATAATTAAATTATTTTTTTAATTTTTTTTAATCATTTTTCTTCTCTGAGTTTTTATTTATTTTTCCATTATTTTTTTTCATCTTTCTTTTCAAATTTTCATTTTTCTCATTTTTTCTGCTAATTTTTTTCATTTTTTTTCCCTTGTTTCTTTTGATTTTTTAAATTATTATTTTTCTTTTCAAATTCGTTTTTTCAAAAGTCCATTAATAATCATCGTGCCAAATAAACTTTTATTCTTCGAAAATTTTATTATTATTTTATTATTTCATTTTATTTCATTTTTATTATTTTCGATATTTCATTTTATATTATTTTTATTATTTTTATTATTTCATTATATTTATTTTTTTTATTATATTATATTATTTCATTTTGTATTATTTTTATTATTTTTTTATTTAATTTTAATTTTAATTTTTATCATTTCATATATTGTTCAATATTTTTAATTATTCCCATAATATTGTTTTCCATATTGAAGTTTTTTCATTTTTCTCTCATTAATTCAAAATAACTTCCAAGCTCAAAATAACTATTTTTCTTCTCTTCTATTTTTTCTCTTTTTTTTTCCAAATTTTTTTTTCATTTTTTTCAGTTCAAAAAAACTATCATTTTCAAAATTCAATTTTTTATTTTTTTTATTTTTCAAATTTCTCCCTTTTTTCATTCTTTTAATATTCCTATGAATATTTTTATCTTTTCCTCTGTCATTATTATTATTATCACTATTATTATTATTATCACTAATATTATTATTATCACTATTATTATTATTATCATTATTATTATTATTATTATTATTATTATCACTATTATTATTATTATTATTATTATTATTATTATTATTATTATCAATATTAATTATATTATTATTATTACCATTATAATTCTTATTATTTTTCTTATTATTTCCATGATTATTATTTTCAATATTATTTTTGTTGTTGTTGCCTTTGTTATTTTTATTATTTTTATTTTTTATTTTTTGACACATCACTTCTTCTCCATATTTTTTCAACTTCAACAAAAATCTATTTACAGCTTT
>OX387261.1:3674843-3677343 GCA_947562095.1 Branchellion lobata | reverse complement strand
TGGTAACAGTGGTTGTGGTAGTGGTGGTGGTAGTGGCGGTAGTATTTCAACACACCCCAACCCCATAACTTTATGTTTCTCATAAGTACAAAACAAAAACAATACCATACAAAAAAAAGTACAAAACGACACAATAAAATACAGTAAATTACAACACAACGAAACAAAAAAACAATGAAATAGAAAATATTACAAAACTATACAATACAAAACAATACAATACATCCAAATACATTGCAATACATTACAATAAAATATAAAACAATACAATATATTATAATACCTTACAATATATTACAATAAAATAGGAAACAATACAAAAACACAATGCAACAAAATACAATACAGAACAATAGAATACAAAACATTACAAATACGAATATTATTATAGTGGCATTAACCCCGTAGAGTTTCGAAGCCACTCAAAATTTTATTAAAACAGTGACTCAATTTGAAACCACCAAAATCCTTCACTCCTCACTCTGAACCACCCAAACACCCCTCTAAGCAACCCCAGCACCCATCGAGCACCCCTCGAGAACCCATCAAACACCCCCCAAGCACCCCCCAAGCACCCCCCCAAGCACCCCCCCAAGCACCCCCCCCAAGCACCCCCCAAGCACCCCCCCAAGCACCCCCCCAAGCACCCCCCCCAAGCACCCCCCAAGCACCCCCCAAGCACCCTCCAAGCACCCTCCAAGCACCCCCTCCAAGCACCCACCCAAGCACCCCCCAAGCACCCCCCAAGCACCCCCCAAGCACCCCCCAAGCACCCCCCAAACACCCCCCAAGCACCCCCCAAGCACCCCCAAGCACCCCCCAAGCACCCCCCAAGCACCCTCCAAGCACCCCCCAAACACCCCCCAAACACCCCCCAAGCACCCCCCAAGCACCCCCCAAACACCCCCCAAACACCCCCCAAACACCCCCCAAGCACCCCCCAAGCACCCCCCAAACACCCCCCAAGCACCCCCCAAGCACCCCCCAAACACCCCCCAAGCACTCCCCAAGCACCCCCCAAGCACTCTTCAAACACTTTCCAAACAATCCCCAAAAACCCCCAAAAAACGCTTTAAACACCCCCCAAACACCCCCCAAGCACCCACCCAAGCACCCCCCAAGCACCCCCCAAGCACCCCCCAAGCACCCCCCAAGCACCCCCCAAACACCCCCCAAGCACCCCCCAAACACCCCCCAAGCACCCCCCAAGCACCCCCAAGCACCCCCCAAGCACCCCCCAAGCACCCTCCAAGCACCCCCCAAACACCCCCCAAACACCCCCCAAGCACCCCCCAAGCACCCCCCAAGCACCCCCCAAACACCCCCCAAGCACCCCCCAAGCACCCCCCAAACACCCCCCAAGCACTCTTCAAACACTTTCCAAACAATCCCCAAAAACCCCCAAAAAACGCTTTAAACACCCCCCAAACACCCCCCAAGCACCCCCCAAACACCCCCCAAGCACCCCCCAAGCACCCCCCAAACACCCCCCAAGCACTCCCCAAGCACCTCCCAAGCACCCCCCAAGCACCCCCCAAGCACTCTTCAAACACTTTCCAAACAATCCCCAAAAACCCCCAAAAAACGCTTTAAACACCCCCCAAACACCCCTCAAACACCCCCCAAATCCACCTCCAAAACTCACCGAACACCTTCCAAACCCGCCTCCGAACCCACACTTGAAACACCCCTCAAACGCCCCTCCAAAACACCCCTCAAACGCCCCTCCAAAACACCCCTCAAACGCCCCTCCAAAACACCCCTCAAACGCCCCTCCAAAACACCCCTCAAACGCCCCTCCAAAACACCCCTCAAACGCCCCTCCAAAACACCCCTCAAACGCCCCTCCAAAACACCCCTCAAACGCCCCTTCAAAACACCCCTCAAACGCCCCTCCAAAACACCTCCCAAACGCCCCTCTAAAACACCCCTCAAACGCCCCTCCAAAACACCCCTCAAACGCCCCTCCAAAACACCCCTCAAACGCCCCTCCAAAACACCCCTCAAACGCCCCTCCAAAACACCCCTCAAACGCCCCTCCAAAACACCCCTCAAACGCCCCTCCAAAACACCCCTCAAACGCCCCTTCAAAACACCCCTCAAACGCCCCTCCAAAACACCTCCCAAACGCCCCTCTAAAACACCCCTCAAACGCCCCTCCAAAACACCCCTCAAACGCCCTTCCAAAACACCCCTCAAACGCCCCTCCAAAACACCCCTCAAACGCCCCTCCAAAACACCCCTCAAACGCCCCTCCAAAACACCCCTCAAACGCCCCTCCAAAACACCCCTCAAACGCCCCTCCAAAACACCCCTCAAACGCCCCTCCAAAACACCCCTCAAACGCCCCTCCAAAACACCCCTCAAACGCCCCTCCAAAACACCTCCCAAACGCCCCTCTAAAACACCCCTCAAACGCCCCTCCAAAACACCCCTCAAACGCCCCTCCAAAACACCCCTCAAACGCCCCAATCATTTCCAATCCCTCCCTCCCTCCCCA
>OX387261.1:3672110-3674643 GCA_947562095.1 Branchellion lobata | reverse complement strand
ATTAAAGAAAAATACTCTGATAATAATTACCTTCATATTTTCACAATATTATCATGATTAATAATATCAAATTGTTTATATTATTTTTATAAATTATTGTCCTTCCAAGTTATGACGTCATCGTTGAACAATTTTTGCAACAAAAAAAAATGTTGAGAAAAGTTTGAATATTGTGGAAGAGTTTATTAATTGTCGAAAATATTCGAAAAATTGTTGAAAAATTGTTGGAAATGTTGTAAATGTTGTAAATGTTGTGAAATAATTGTGAAAGATTGCGAGATTTTTGCGGAGAGGAGTTTGAAGACCTTTTGAAGAGAAGTGAAAGATTGTGAGGATCAATCAGAGTTGAATGCATTGACGCAACAAATTGTGAAGAATTTGGAAAATATAATTAATTATAAATAAGTATAATTAATTATAATTAATAATAATTAACTATAACTAATTGTGGTTAATTATAATTAATTGTGATCACTTATAATTAATTGTGATTACTTATAATTAATTGTGATTACTTATAATTAATTGTGATTACTTATAATTAATTGTGATCACTTATAATTAATTGTGATTACTTATAATTAATTGTGGTTACTTATAATTAATTGTGATCACTTATAATTAATTGTGATCACTTATAATTAATTGTGATCACTTATAATTAACTGTGATCACTTATAATTAATTGTGATTACTTATAATTAACTGTGATCACTTATAATTAATTGTGATTACTTATAATTAATTGTGATTACTTATAATTAATTGTGATCACTTATAATTACTTATAATTATTTATACATATTTTTTTGTAATTGTGAACTTTAAAAAAAGTTGAATATTCTGGAATGGAAGAATGAAAAATACGACGATGAATTGATGAATTATAAAGAGAAAACTGATCGAACAAAATAAAATGAAAAGAAAATGAAGAAAAATAAGGAGGATCTATAAAGTAAAAATATAAAGAAAAAAAAAATTGAATGATAAATAAAATTGAATGAGTAAAAAACAATTAAGAATAAATATACAGAAAAGGTGGTTGGAAGGTCGAATCCTTATTGGTTGGCTGTTGGAGCAATAATATGGAAGGTCGAATCCTTATTGGTTGGCTGTTGGAGCAATAATATGGAAGGTCGAATCCTTATTGGTTGGCTGTTGGAGCAATAATATGGAAGGTCGAATCCTTATTGGTTGGCTGTTGGAGCAATAATATGGAAGGTCGAATCCTTATTGGTTGGCTGTTGGAGCAATAATATGGAAGGTCGAATCCTTATTGGTTGGCTGTTGGAGCAATAATATGGAAGGTCGAATCCTTATTGGTTGGCTGTTGGAGCAATAATATGGAAGGTCGAATCCTTATTGGTTGGCTGTTGGAGCAATTATGAAGAACAAATCGACTTTTGTGGGGGCCAAAATGTAAAGTGATAAAAAGTGCAACTTTTGAAAGAGAAAAAGGCGTTACCCGGAGTTGTATTGAAACTATGCTCATTAGCAATTGATTGAGGATTAATCAGGGATTAATTACATATTAATAAATAATTGAATAATTATCTAATTATTAATTAATTGATATTTAAAAGTTAATTAAATAAGAATTAATTAAGAATTAATTATGGATTAATCATGAATTAATTATGAATTAATTACGAATTAATTATGAATTAATTATGGATTAATTATGAATTAATTATGGATTATGAAATAATTATGAATTAATTATGGATTAATTATGGATCAATTAAAAATTAAGTGTGGATTAATTAAGGATTAATTATTAATCAATTTGGGAGTAAGTATGAATTGATTGAACTAATTGAGAATTGATTGAAAATGGAATACGAATGGATGGTGAATTCACTTGAATTATTTAAGGGTTAATTATGAATAAAATGTGAATGGATAATGAAGTAATTGAGGACTCATTATGAAATAAATAAGAATAAATTAGGATTAATTATGAATCAATTAAAAATTAATTGAAGATAAATTGAAGATTATTTGTGAATGGATTAGAGTTAAACTGAAGATTAACACCCCCCACCGCACCACAAAACCATCGTAACAATAGATACCCACCGCAGAACCACTACCACCACCACCATAAAAAAACCACTACCACCACAAAAACCACCACCACCACCACCACAAAAACCACCACCACCACCGTCACCACCACAAATCCACTACCACCACCACCACAAAGCCACCACCACCACAAAACCACTTCCACCACCACCATAAAAAAACCACCACCACCACAAAACCACCACTACCATCACAAAACCACCACCATCAAAAGACCACTACCATCACCACTACAGAACAACCACTACCACCAACACCACAGAACCACCACTATCACCACCACCACAAACCACCAAAACACTAATAACAATCCCACATACCACCAATTATCACTCTCTCCCCTTCCCCCCCTGAAAATCCACTAGAGAACTATGCCACCACACCAGCGCCATTAAAAATGTCCTTGAAGACAGGGGATGAGTTGCGAGGGTGGCTGGAGGCGCTG
>OX387261.1:3639610-3659610 GCA_947562095.1 Branchellion lobata | reverse complement strand
AAGGCGGCCTCTTAAATCTAGCTCGTTAAATCAGTTGTTTTAGCCTGAATAACTTTAAAAATAAATGTTTTATTTTGTATTCAATTATTAGTTTCAACTTTATTCAAGTTTTTTCCTATTTGTTTTCCGTCAAAAATGGTTACTTTAGATCGTCTTCATTCGAGACGGTGTGAGCGTAAGTTTATTTTTTAAAATTTGTTTCTCGGATAAATTTTTTGCTATACCAAGGTTAGTAGCATTTCTTTATTCACGGGTTTTTAATTAATTGAATGGTAGATTAATTTTTTTACAATAATCCCAATGTGATCTTGCCTCTGGAAACCCGATTAGCGATAAATCGTCTTGGAATCGGCAGAAATCAGAAGAAGTGGCACTACCAAGGAAAAAGAGCAGGTGGGAAGGTCAAGGAAAGGTGCGCCAGACACAATAAAGACCGCCATGAACTGATTCCACTTGTCTCAAGACGCCACCAGGCTTAGAAGACTGGATCTCCAGTTTTAATTTGGTTTCAGAACGTGAGATCACTGAATAATAAAGTGGAAGATGTGGTAGAATTAATTCAGGACTATAAAATGGATGTGAAGTTTATGGCAGAAACATGGCATGACCCGGAGTCAATCAGCCTGAGTAAGCTGCGGAGCCGGGGTCTTGTGGTCTTCGAGAAAGCAGGGCCAAGACTTTCCGAGTCAGTGAACACCCTGCTCACCAACCATGGAGGAGTGGCAGTGGCTTTCAACTCCATGTTCCGAGGAATGCTGTTAAAGTTAACTTCAACTGCCATTTTTGAACATCTGTGTGTGAGAATAAGCTCAAGCTCCAAGTCAGTCATCGGATTGGTTGTTTATCGCACAGGTGCTGCTTCTTCATTGTTTTACAAGGAATTTGAAAACACCTTTGGTATTCTGGCCACATACAATGAAAAGGTTTTGATTCTGGGTGATTTCAATTTTCACTTGGAGCAGACGAAAACACAGATGCACAAACATTTCTAAACATTTTAAGGTCCCATGGTTTTGATTCGTCCACAAACCAACCCACCCATAACCAAGGAGGATGGCTTGATGTGATAGCATCTAGAAAGAGTGTCAACATCAACTATATTGATGGTGGCATTTCTGATCACAAGCTGCTTTTGTGCAGTTGTGAGGGGCTCAAACCACTTCCCATCTATCGACAGCTCCAAATTAGACGTTGGAATTTTTTGGACACTGAAAAGTTTATTTCAGAACTAAAGCTGTCTCCGCTTTCAGCTGCCACAAGTATTGATGTGGACTCAGCTTCTGACCTTTATAATTCCACTCTGTCAGGGATCCTTGACAAGAGGATTCCTTTTAAGACCGTTAGAATACATGAAAGACCTTCTGATCCATGGTTTGATCGGGAGTGTCGTACTTCGAAATGTCTGAAAAGGAGTTTAGAAAGGATCTACATGAGGACCAAGAGTGAGAATGATTTTGCCGCATGGATGGGTCAGAAGAAACTCTACAAAAGACTGTGTAGACACAAGCGTAGAGATTACTGGAATAAAAAACTCAGTGATCCAAAAAACAAAACGGCTAACATTTGGAGCCACATTAATAGTGTCTCTGGTCGAGGAAAGAGATCTTCTGTAAACGGAATTCAGCCTGTTGAATTCCAATCTTTTCTGTTGAAGAAAGTTGAGTCAGCGAGGAACTCAATCCGTGCCAGAGAAAACCCCATTTATTTAGCTTATGCACAAGAAGGCGGTCTCAGTAGGCTCCAGGATGTGGATGAGGATGAGCTTCTCAAGGCTATTCAGAGGCTTCCCAATAAGCAGTGTGCGTCTGATCCAATACCCACTTGGCCTTTGAAAAAGATTTCAGGAATGATTTTACCTTTTGTAAAAAGTATGGTCAATCAGTCTTTTATTGAGGGAATTGTCCCAAAGTCTTGGAAATCGGCTCAGGTTACACCACTGTTGAAAAAGCCTAGTCTTGATCACAACGTTGCTTCATCCTACAGACCCATCTCTAATCTGCCTGTTTTGTCCAAGCTCTCAGAAAGGCTTGTTCTCAACAGAGTCATGAGCTATTTAAATAATTCAAATCTTCTCCCCACCCACCAATCAGCTTACCGTCGTCATCATTCCACTGAAACGGCTGTCACAAAAGTTTATTCAGACATTCTTGGTGCAGCCGATGATGATAAGCTCTCCCTTCTCTTACTGTTAGACCTGTCAGCTGCCTTTGACTTAGTTGATCACAGTATTTTGTTAAAACGGCTAGAAAGCACATATGGTTTTGATGGTCTCACACTGGAATGGTTCAAAAATTACTTGAGTGACAGATCCTTCAATGTACGCTGCAGTGGGACAAAATCGGAATTTGTTGACTCTTCAGTGGGTGTCCCACAAGGATCTGTTCTTGGACCATTGTTGTTTTCTCTATACACTGGAGACCTTGAAAGAATAGTTTTGAAATACAAGCTGGGATTTCATCAATATGCCGATGACACTAAAATATATGGCCACTGCAATAATGAAGGCACAGAAGAATTGCAGATAAGAGTGTCTGAGTGTGTAGATGAAATCGCATCTTGGATGGAGCCAATTGTCTCAAGCTCAACAGTGAGAAGACTGAGGTGATCTGGTTCTCTTCTCGTCGGAATCTGAAAAATATTCCGAGCTATTCTGTCCGTGTATTAGAAAGCAACATCTTCCCATCAAAATCTGTAAGGAACTTGGGAATATCTATGGATAGAGACCTCACGATGTCAACGCAGATATCAAAAACAATACAGATGTGTTTTACCTCTCTGCGTCAAATAAGATCCATCAAAGGATGTTTGACAATGGACTCCTTGAAAACACTTGAATCGGCCTTAGTTTTAAGTCGTATTGACTATGGCAACATGGCTTTAGTCAGCTTACCTAAGGTAGCAACGCAGAGTATTCAATCCATAATCAATACAACAGCCAGGCTCATTACAAAAGTAAGAAAATATGATCACATTACCCCTGTACTCAAGGAGCTTCACTGGCTGAATATTGATGAAAGGATCGAGTACAAAATTGCTCTGCAGATGTATAAGTGCTTGTCCAACGAGGGTCCTGCGTATCTGACACGTGACCTATTTCCAGTTGCTAGTCTGCCGGAAAAACAGAGACTGAGATCGGCTAAGTCAAAAGACGTTGTTCCCAACAAGCACAAGCTAAAATCATCAGGATTAAGAAGGTTCAGCGTCAGCGGACCTAAGTTGTGGAACAACCTGTCTAAGAGCTTAAAATCTTCAAGTTCAACAAAATCATTTTGTAGGTCTCTGAAGACTTACCTATTCAATAAATCATTCCCTCCATCATAATAATAATACTGGTCTTTTTTAGAAATAATTTATTTTTATTTTCATTTATTTACTTCTTTTATTTAATTTTTAATTTTTCACAATAGTTTTAATGATAGACGTTTTTGAGTGGCCTCGAAACTCTACGGGGTTAATGCCACTATGATAAAATTCGTTTTTGTCTTGTATTGTATTGTATCACCACAATCTATCTCATCTCACCATATCACTACAAACAACCCCACATCAAGCCCACCCACCACATTGGAAGGAACGATGTGACCAGGGAGGTATTTGGGGTTTTCATGTGTGTTGTTGATGATGTCAGTCAATTTCTCACCATTGACCATCTCCTCATACACGTATATGGGGACCTGGAAAGAGGTGGTGGATGGATAATGAGGAGAAAGTTATGGTATTGAGTGGGTGGTTGTTGAGTGGGTGGTTGTTGGAAGGGTGGTTGTTGAGTGGGTGGTTGTTGGGTGGGTGGTTGTTGAGTGGGTGGGTGTTAGAGGGGTGGTTGTTGAGTGGGTGGTTGTTGAGTGGGTGGTTGTTGAGTGGGTGGTTGTTGAGTGGGTGGTTGTTGAGTGGGTGGTTGTTGAGTGGGTGGTTGTTGAGTGGGTGGTTGTTGAGTGGGTGGTTGTTGAGTGGGTGGGTGTTAGAGGGGTGGTTGTTGAGTGGGTGGTTTTTGAGTTGGTGGTTGTTGGAAAGGTGGTTGTTGGGTGGGTGGTTTTTGAAAGAGTTATGGTATTGCGTGGGTGGTTGTTGAGTGGGTTATGGTGTTGATTGAGTGGTTGTTGAGTGGGTGGTTGTTGGATGAATGGTTGTTGAATGGGTGGTTGTTGAGTAGGTTATAGTGTTGAGTGGGTGGTTGTTGAGTAGGTTATGGTGTTGAGTGGGTGGTTGTTGAGTAGGTTATGGTGTTGAGTGGGTGGTTGTTGAATGGGTGGTTGTTGAGTAGGTTATAGTGTTGAGTGGGTGGTTGTTGAGTAGGTTATGGTGTTGAGTGGGTGGTTGTTGAGTAGGTTATGGTGTTGAGTGGGTGGTTGTTGAATGGGTGGTTGTTGAGTAGGTTATAGTGTTGAGTGGGTGGTTGTTGAGTAGGTTATGGTGTTGAGTGGATGGTTGTTGAGTGGGTGGTTGTTGAGTAGATTATGGTGTTGAGTGGGTGGTTGTTGGATGAATGGTTGTTGTATGGATGGTTGTTGAGTAGGTGGTTGTTGAGTGGGTGGTTGTTGGGGGGGTGGTTGTTGGGGGGGTGATTGTTGAGTGGGTGGTTGTTGAGTGTGTTATGGTATTGAGTGGGTGGTTGTTGAATGGGTGGTTGTTGGATGAATGGTTGTTGAGTAGGTGGTTGTTGAGTGGGTAGTTGTTGGAAGGGTGGTTGTTGAGTGGGTAGTTGTTGGAAGGGTGGTTGTTGAGTGGGTAGTTGTTGGAAGGGTGGTTGTTGAGTGGGTAGTTGTTGGAAGGGTGGTTGTTGAGTGGGTAGTTGTTGAAAGGGTGGTTGTTGAGCGGATGGTTATTGAGTGGATGGTTGAGTGGATGGTTATTGAGTGGATGGTTGAGTGCGTAATGGTTGAGTGAGTGGTTGTTGAGTGCGTTATGGTTGAGTGAGTGGTTGTTGAGTGGGTGGTTGTTGAAAGAGTTATGGTAGAGTGGGTGGTTGTTGAGTGTGTTATGGTATTGAGTTGGTGGTTGTTGAGTGGGTGGTTGTTGGGGCGGGTGGTTGTTGAAAGAGTTATGGTATTGAGTGGGTGGTTGTTGAGTATGTTATGGTATTGAGTGGGTGATTTTGAGAGGGTGGTTTTTGAGCGGGTGATTTTGAGTGGGTGGTTTTTGAGTGGGTGGTTGTTGGAAGGTTGGTCGTTGGGTGGGTGGTTGTTGAGCGGATAGTTGTTGAGTGGATGGTTGTTGAGTGGGTGGTTGAGTGAGTGGTTGTTGAGTGGGTGTTTGTTGAGTGGGTGGTTGAGTGGGTGGTTGTTGAGTGGGTGGTTGTTGAGTGGGTGGTTGAGTGGGTGGTTGTTGAGTGGGTGGTTGTTGAGTGGGTGGTTGAGTGGGTGGTTGTTGAGTGGGTGGTTGTTGAGTGGGTGGGGACGGGAAGTGAATAGTGGATGGCGATGAAAAGTAATGATGAAATAGGCAGAGTAGGAAAATAGTGATTAGTGTATTTTTTGTTGTATTGTATTACTATTGTATGTTGTATTGTATTACTATTGTATGTTGTACTGTACTACTATTGTATGTTGTATTGTATTACTATTGTATGTTGTATTGTATTACTATTGTATGTTGTCTTGTATTACTATTGCATGTTGTATCGTATTACTATTGTATGTTGTACTGTACTACTATTGCATGTTGTATGGTATTACTATTGTATGTTGTATTGTATTACTATTGTGTGTTGTATTGTATTACTATTGTGTGTTGTATTGTATTACTATTGTATGTTGTATTGTATTACTATTGTATGTTGTATTGTATTACTATTGTATGTTGTACTGTATTACTATTGTATGTTGTATTGTATTACTATTGTATGTTGTATTGTATCACTATTGTATGTTGTATTGTATTACTATTGCATGTTGTATCGTATTACTATTGTATGTTGTACTGTACTACTATTGCATGTTGTATGGTATTACTATTGTATGTTGTATTGTATTACTATTGTGTGTTGTATTGTATTACTATTGTGTGTTGTATTGTATTACTATTGTATGTTGTATTGTATTACTATTGTATGTTGTATTGTATTACTATTGTATGTTGTACTGTATTACTATTGTATGTTGTATTGTATTACTATTGTATGTTGTATTGTATCACTATTGTATGTTGTATTGTATTACTATTGTATGTTGTATTGTATTACTATTGTATGTTGTATTGTATTACTATTGTATGTTGTATTGTATTACTATTGTATGTTGTATTGTATTACTATTGTATGTTGTACTGTATTACTATTGTGTGTTGTATTGTATTACTATTGTGTGTTGTATTGTATTACTATTGTGTGTTGTATTGTATTACTATTGTGTGTTGTATTGTATTACTATTGTATGTTGTACTGTATTACTATTGTATGTTGTATTGTATTACTATTGTGTGTTGTATTGTATTACTATTGTGTGTTGTATTGTATTACTATTGTATGTTGTATTGTATTACTATTGTATGTTGTACTGTACGACTATTGTATGTTGTACTGTATTACTATTGTGTGTTGTATTGTATTACTATTGTGTGTTGTATTGTATTACTATTGTATGTTGTATTGTATTACTATTGTATGTTGTATTGTATTACTATTGTATGTTGTACTGTACTACTATTGTATGTTGTATTACTATTATATGTTGTATCTCTTTCCTATTTTGTATTCTTATTGAATTTGGTACTGTATTCCTATTTTTTTTATTCCTATTGTATTTTATAATTCTATTGTATGCTGTATTCTTATTGTATGTTGTATTCTTATTGTATGCTGTATTCTAATTTTATGTTGTATTCTTATTGTATGCTGTATTCTTATTGTATGCTGTATTCTTATTGTATGTTGTATTCTTATTGTATGTTGTATTCTTATTGTATGTTGTATTCTTATTGTATGCTGTATTCTTATTGTATGTTGTATTCTTATTGTATGCTGTATTCTTATTGTATGCTGTATTCTTATTGTATGTTGTATTCTTATTGTATGCTGTATTCTTATTGTATGTTGTATTCTTATTGTATGCTGTATTCTTATTGTATGTTGTATTCTTATTGTATGTTGTATTCTTATTGTATACTGTATTCTTATTGTATGCTGTATTCTTATTGTATGCTGTATTCTTATTGTATGCTGTATTCTTATTGTATGTTGTATTCTTATTGTATGCTGTATTCTTATTGTATGTTGTATTCTTATTGTATGTTGTATTCTTATTGTATGTTGTATTCTTATTGTATGCTGTATTCTTATTGTATGTTGTATTCTTATTGTATGCTGTATTCTTATTGTATGCTGTATTCTTATTGTATGTTGTATTCTTATTGTATGCTGTATTCTTATTGTATGTTGTATTCTTATTGTATGTTGTATTCTTATTGTATGTTGTATTCTTATTGTATGCTGTATTCTTATTGTATGTTGTATTCTTATTGTATGTTGTATTCTTATTGTATGTTGTATTCTTATTGTATGTTGTATTCTTATTGTATGTTGTATTCTTATTGTATGTTGTATTCTTATTGTATGTTGTATTCTTATTGTATGTTGTATTCTTATTGTATGCTGTATTCTTATTGTATGTTGTATTCTTATTGTATGTTGTATTCTTATTGTATGCTGTATTCTTATTGTATGCTGTATTCTTATTTTATGTTGTATTCTTATTGTATGCTGTATTCTTATTTTATGCTGTATTCTTATTGTATGCTGTATTCTTATTTTATGTTGTATTCTTATTGTATGTTGTATTCTTATTGTATGCTGTATTCTTATTTTACGCTGTATTCTTATTGTATGTTGTATTCTTATTGTATGCTGTATTCTTATTGTATGTTGTATTCTTATTTTATGTTGTATTCTTATTGTATGTTGTATTCTTATTGTATGCTGTATTCTTATTTTATGCTGTATTCTTATTTTATGCTGTATTCTTATTGTATGTTGTATTCTTATTGGTGTTTTATTACAACATTTTATTTTTTAGTTTGTTTTTTTCATGTTGTATTTTGAACAACAGACGTTACTTGTGCGTCGAATTTGTCAGGTTTCTCCTGAATGTTCTCACCAATCACTTTCGATATAGCCATTCCCCTGTGCAGTGATGAAAAACTTTCTAGTGAAAATATTTACAATTTTTTTAAAAACTGATTTTGATGAAATATTTGATTTTTTTCAAAAATTGAAAAAAAGATGTCTAGTTAATTTTCAATTATGTTTACCAGTTGCCGGAGCCCACAACGCAAACTTTCCGCAAACCCATTTTATCTTGAAGAAGTTTGAAAAAGGTATGAAATATCAAACAAAAACACTATTTTATAGTGATCGACACAACGAAGAGCATCCCAGCGGCTGAATGTGCCTTTAAAGTTTCATCTTTTTATAAGTGAAAAGTTAAAGGGATGTGACGGTACGGAAGGTATTTGAAAAAACTTTTTTAATTCATGTATATATAATTAAAAAAAGATCAACTGCGCAAATACTTTTTGAAAGGGGTTCAACAGCATTGTTCTTATTTCTACTAGAACCAAACAACTTTTTAAAAAGTTTCAGCATTTCCCGATTGTATGAAACACAAACATTTGAATTCAAAATGCAATTTGAACGTTTAGATTGTATTTTCATCGTTTTTTATTTTCTCTTTTTCTTGCGCGTAATTTTTCAGTCTATTGCCATTAATATAGACGTGTAGTCATTGCTTCCGGTAAAAATATTATAATATAGCAATATTTATTAGCCGTCTATATTGCCTCTATATCCTCTATACTATATACTATTTGTAGAAACAAAGTAAATATTATAATAATTATATCATAAAAATAATCATTTATTAAAATTTTGAGTGAACTTTCCAAACCTTTCAACTATAACTTCAATACGGCGACAAGGTAATTTTTATGCCTTACAGAATGCATCAAATGCAACGCCAGAAAATATTTTTCGTTTTCAGAAGCCGCCATTAATAAAACCAAAAAGCCAAGTTAAAATTTCAAATCCATTTTTCTACAGCTTCGTCGATCAGCCACGCTATCAACACCTCCAGTACCACAACACCACCATACCCGCTTCAATATTTATTTTCTTTTTTTTTTTTAGCTTTTTAACCCTTTCTTCCAAACTTGAGCTTTCATTCGTTCCCAGAAGTCTAGAAAATTCGTTTGGAAGTGACGACAATCGTTTCCACATCCGCCATTTTGAAGCGGATGATGTCTCCCGTCACGGGTGCCCAACAGTCCCTCATCCAGTCTTCCATCACCGCCTGTTGGAACTCCCTCGCAACTTCGCAACACTTGCAACAACAAACTTATCAGCAGCCTTCGCAACAGCAACAGCAGCAGCAACAACCGTTGCCACAGAATTATAACTATTCGCTGCAACAAAACTACACGCAATTGCAGCAACAACAACACTTGCATAACAATTTGCAACAATCACAGCAACATCATTCGCATAGTCTGCAGCAACAACCACAACATTCACAACCAAATCAACAACAACATTCTCAACCACCACAACACTACAACAATCAGCTGCAACAACAACAGCAACAAAACTTTCCACTGCAACAAATACAACATCTCACCACGTCACCCTCTTCCATGCATCGTCAACTTTCCAGGGATGGATTAGGTGATGATGATAATGATGAAAATGATGATGATGGTGATGATCTTAATTGGAACACAACCATGACCACCACCCTTGCAACCATTGCTATCACCACCATCACTACTTTTGTGACCTCAACACCACCACTACTATTTCAACACAGCCACCATCATTTCATCTCTGCCACCACCATCATCACACCATTACCAGGCCAGATAGACCTCCCAGTGGGGGCTCGTAAGAGAGAACTATTGGAGGCTCGCATATCTAATGAGCGGGTGGGTTGTATGGCGTAGTGTGGTTTGGTGAGGTGTTGTTTCATGTGAAAGAAAAATAATAATCATATTATTCTTATAATTAATAATGCTATTAATTTTATTGCTTCTATTATTATCATTTTTTAAATGCTGATGATGATGATGATTATTATCATAATTTTTATTTTTATTGTTTTCATCCACAGGCGGGCTCCTCATCACATGAAAGCAATAACCCACCCCCCCTGCAACAAGCCACCACACCCACCTTCCACCACCTGCAACACCAACACTTCACCACCAACAACAACAATAATAATAATAATAACAACAACAACAGCACCATTATAACAACCACAATGCAAGCTTTACAGCCTCTGCAGTCGCCACAACAACAGCAACAACAACACTCGGATTCAAACCTCAGTGCAACTTCACAACACTCCTTCGACGAACTCAACAATGCCGATCAGGTGAGAAGGAGGAGTTTGTGACAGTGGCACTGATGGTTATAATAAATATAATGTTTTTTTTATTACTGTTATTATTTATTTATATTTTTTTTATCATAATCATCAATGATAATAGTAATAATAATAATAATAATAATAATAATAATAATAATAATAATAATAATAAATAGTACCAACAAGCATCATCACCACCACAGGCACAAGAGAAGGCGCGAACCCCCTCGGTGGGGGAAAGAAAGAGAAAGAGGAAGAGTCACCATGACAACAGTATTAATGGTCTCATCCCTCCTTCCACCCTTCCCACTCCATCCCTCCTTCCACCCTTCCTCACTCCATCCCTCTTTCTACCCTTCCTCACTCCATCCCTCCTTCCACCCTTTCTCACTCCATCCCTCTTTCTACCCTTCCTCACTCCATCCCTCCTTCCACCCTTTCTCACTCCATCCCTCCTTCCACCCTTCCTCACTCCATCCCTCCTTCCACCCTTTCTCACTCCATCCCTCCTTCCACCCTTTCTCACTCCATCCCTCCTTCCACCCTTCCTCACTCCATCCCTCTTTCCACCCTTCCTCACTCCATCCCTCCTTCCACCCTTTCTCACTCCATCCCTCCTTCCACCCTTTCTCACTCCATCCCTCTTTCTACCCTTCCTCACTCCATCCCTC
The DNA here is from genome assembly GCA_947562095.1 of Branchellion lobata. Lineage (NCBI taxonomy): Eukaryota > Metazoa > Annelida > Clitellata > Hirudinida > Piscicolidae > Branchellion > Branchellion lobata. The sequence continues at coordinate 3,648,587 of OX387261.1, read as the reverse complement.
CTTCCACCCTTTCTCACTCCATCCCTCTTTCTACCCTTCCTCACTCCATCCCTCCTTCCACCCTTTCTCACTCCATCCCTCCTTCCACCCTTCCTCACTCCATCCCTCCTTCCACCCTTCCTCACTCCATCCCTCCTTCCACCCTTCCTCACTCCATCCACTCTTCTACCTTTCTTCACTTCATCCCTCCTTCCACCCTTCCTCACTCCATCCCTCCTTCCACCCTTCCTCACTCCATCCCTCCTTCCACCCTTCTTCACTCCATCCCTCCTTCCACCCTTCCTCACTTCATCCACTCTTCTACCTTTCTTCACTCCATCCCTCCTTCCACCCTTCTTCACTCCATCCCTCCTTCCACCCTTCCTCACTTCATCCACTCTTCCATTCTTCCTCACTCCATCCCTCTTTCTACCCTTCCTCACTCCATCCCTCCTTCCACCCTTCTTCACTCCATCCCTCCTTCCACCCTTCCTCACTCCATCCCTCCTTCCACCCTTTCTCACTCCATCCCTCTTTCTACCCTTCCTCACTCCATCCCTCCTTCCACCCTTTCTCACTCCATCCCTCTTTCTACCCTTCCTCACTCCATCCCTCCTTCCACCCTTCCTCACTCCATCCACTCTTCTACCTTTCTTCACTTCATCCCTCCTTCCACCCTTCCTCACTCCATCCCTCCTTCCACCCTTCCTCACTCCATCCCTCCTTCCACCCTTCTTCACTCCATCCCTCCTTCCACCCTTCCTCACTTCATCCACTCTTCCATTCTTCCTCACTCCATCCCTCTTTCTACCCTTCCTCACTCCATCCCTCCTTCCACCCTTCCTCACTTCATCCACTCTTCCATTCTTCCTCACTCTTCCATCCTTCCTCACTCTTCCATCCTTCCTCACTCTTCCATCCTTCCCCACTCTTCCATCCTTCCTCACTCTTCCATCCTTCCTCACTCTTCCATCCTTTCTCACTCTTCCATCCTTCCTCACTCTTCCATCCTTCTTCACTCTTCCATTATTCCATTCTTCAATATCTCCTTCCTTTCATCTTTCAGCTTTCCTTATTCTTTCCCTTTTCATCCTTCCATCCTCCTATCACTCCATCCTTCTTTCCATCATTCCATCTCTATCCTCCCTCTCTACTTCTTCACCTTTCTTTTCACACTCCTCCGTTACTCTTTCTTCCATCACTCATTCATCTACTTTTATTTCCTCCACACTGATTTTCTCACATCACCCACTTCCACTCATATTTTATATTCATCTTTTCTCCCACCCATCTTTCAATCATTTTCTACTCATCACTTTTTCATCCTTCATTTTTTCCTGATTCCCATTCATTTTCAATATATTTTAAGCACCTCATTACTTTTCATGACCTCATTACTATTCATGATCTCATTCCTAATCAGGTCAAGAGAAAGGAACCAGAGAAGCAAAGAGAGCAATTGACTTGAGCGAAATGGTGAGTATGCATGTGTGATCACCTAATTATGTCTCCACCCTCCCTTCTTTTTCTTTTTTTCTTCTCTTTCTTTCCCCCATTCTCTTCATCTTCCTTTTCCTCTTCTTCTTTTTCTCCTTCTCCTTCTTCTCTTCTTCCTTCTCCGTCTCTTCTCTCTTTTTTTCCAGTCAGGCAATCAGAGTCCAGTAGTATGCAACAACAACACTCAACAACCACTCATCATTACCTCCCTTGTCTCCAAGAAGGGCTCTCCTCTCAATATTAACGTTGTTGTCGTTGTTCTTCTTGTTCCTGTCGATGTCGTTGTTCTTCTTGTTCCAGTCGATGTTGTTGTTCTTCTTGTTCCTGTCGATGTTGTTGTTGTTCTTGTTCCTGTCGATGTCGTTGTTCTTCTTGTTCCTGTCGATGTCGTTGTTCTTCTTGTTCCTGTCGATGTTGTTGTTCTTCTTGTTCCAGTCGATGTTGTTGTTCTTCTTGTTCCTGTCGATGTTGTTGTTCTTCTTGTTCCTGTCGATGTCGTTGTTCTTCTTGTTCCTGTCGATGTTGTTGTTCTTCTTGTTCCTGTCGATGTTGTTGTTCTTCTTGTTCCTGTCGATGTCTTTGTTCTTCTTGTTCCTGTCGATGTTGTTGTTCTTCTTGTTCCTGTTGATGTTGTTGTTCTTCTTGTTCCTGTCGATGTCGTTGTTCTTCTTGTTCCTGTCGATGTTGTTGTTCTTCTTGTTCCTGTCGATGTTGTTGTTCTTGTTGTTCCTGTCGATGTTGTTGTTCTTCTTGTTCCTGTCGATGTTGTTGTTCTTCTTGTTCCTGTCGATGTTGTTGTTCTTCTTGTTCCTGTCGATGTTGTTCTTCTTGTTCCTGTCGATGTTGTTGTTCTTCTTGTTCCTGTCGATGTCGTTGTTCTTCTTGTTCCTGTCGATGTCGTTGTTCTTCTTGTTCCTGTCGATGTCGTTGTTCTTCTTGTTCCTGTCGATGTTGTTGTTCTTCTTGTTCCTGTCGATGTTGTTGTTCTTCTTGTTCCTGTCGATGTCTTTGTTCTTCTTGTTCCTGTCGATGTTGTTGTTCTTCTTGTTCCTGTCGATGTTGTTCTTCTTGTTCCTGTCGATGTTGTTGTTCTTGTTGTTCCTGTCGATGTTGTTGTTCTTCTTGTTCCTGTCGATGTTGTTCTTCTTGTTCCTGTCGATGTTGTTGTTCTTCTTGTTCCTGTCGATGTCTTTGTTCTTCTTGTTCCTGTCGATGTCGTTGTTCTTCTTGTTCTTGTCGATGTCGTTGTTCTTCTTGTTCCTGTCGATGTTGTTGTTCTTCTTGTTCCTGTCGATGTTGTTGTTCTTCTTGTTCCTGTCGATGTTGTTGTTCTTCTTGTTCCTGTCGATGTTGTTGTTCTTCTTGTTCCTGTCGATGTTGTTGTTCTTCTTGTTTCTGTCGATGTTGTTGTTCTTCTTGTTCCTGTCGATGTTGTTGTTCTTCTTGTTCCTGTCGATGTTGTTGTTCTTCTTGTTCCAGTCGATGTTGTTGTTCTTCTTGTTCCTGTCGATGTTGTTGTTCTTCTTGTTCCAGTCGATGTTGTTGTTCTTCTTGTTCCTGTCGATGTCGTTGTTCTTCTTGTTCCTGTCGATGTTGTTGTTCTTCTTGTTCCTGTCGATGTTGTTGTTCTTCTTGTTCCTGTCGATGTTGTTGTTCTTCTTGTTCCTGTCGATGTCGTTGTTCTTCTTGTTCCTGTCGATGTTGTTGTTCTTCTTGTTCCTGTCGATGTTGTTGTTCTTCTTGTTCCTGTCGATGTTGTTGTTCTTCTTGTTCCTGTCGATGTCGTTGTTCTTCTTGTTCCTGTCGATGTCGTTGTTCTTCTTGTTCCTGTCGATGTTGTTGTTCTTCTTGTTCCTGTCGATGTCGTTGTTCTTATTTTTTCCCTATTTGGAGTTATTTTTGTTGTTGCTGTTTAAGGCTCTTGTTGTTTGTTGTTGTTTAAGACTTTTATTTTTGTTTTTGTTGTTGTTTAGGACTTTTTGTTTGTTGTTGTTTAGGGGTCTAAGATACAATACAAACACGAATATTATTATAGTGGCATTAACCCCGTAGAGTTTCGAGGCCAGATTAGAGTTGTTTTAGTCGTTTGAGGCTTTTATTGTTTTTTGTGGTTACTTAATGTTATTACGTTGTTAACCCTTGGCGTACTGCAACAAACCATTCGACCACAGAATTACACAGGGAACAACAGCAACAACAACAACTGCGACAACAACAACCTTTTACAACAACAACACTATCAACAACAACATTATCAGCAACAGCACTACCAACAGCAACAACATCTCACGAGAAACACCTCATCTAAAGTTACTCAGGTTTGTGTTCATCCTCCTCTTCCTCCTCCTTTTCCTCTTTTTCCTTTTTTTTCTCTTTTTTCTTTCTGCCCTTCTTCTTCCTCTTTTTTTTTCTCATCCTCTTTTTCCTTCTCTTCCTTGCAGACGGACATGACGATAAGGGAGTTGGAGCAGATGGAGAACAAGTCGCTGCATGAGATGTCCCGACGAGACTCTCTCATTGACAAAATCAACCAGGTGCTCTCCTTTTTCACAAACACGCACACACACACACACACACACACACACACACACACACACACACACACACACACACACACACACACACACACACCTACACACACATACATTCACACACATTTATGCACACAAGGAAAAGGACGAATTGAGCAAGCAGGTGGCATCGTTGCAGAAGCAGCTGGAACGCCACAAGGAGTCCCTCCTCAAGTGCTCTTCCATCTCCAAGATGCTCCTCATCGACAAGGTGTTCTGTCATTCTTCTGTCATCCTTCTGTCATCTTTCTGTCATTCCTCTGTCATCCCTCTGTCATCCCTCTGTCATCCTCCTGTCATCCCTCTGTCATTCTTCTGTCATCCTTCTGTTATTCCTTTGTCATCCCTCTGTCATCCTTCTGTCATTCTTCTGTAATTCTTCTGTCATCCTTCTGTTATTCTTTTGTCATCCCTCTGTCATTTTTCTGTCATCCCTCTGTAATTCTTCTGTCATTCCTCTGTCATCCCTCTGTCATTCTTCTGTCATTCCTCTGTCATCCCTCTGTCATTCTTCTGTCATCCCTCTTTCATTCTTCTGTCATTCCTCTGTCATCCCTCTGTCATTCTTCTGTCATCCCTCTGTCATCCTTCTGTCATTCTTCTGTCATCCTTTTGTCATTCTTTTGTCATCCTTCTATCTTTCTTCTGTCATCCTTCTATCATCTTTCTGTTATTCTTCTGTCATTCTTCTGTCATCTCTCTGTCATCCCTCTGTCATTCCTCTGTCATCCCTCTGTCATTCCTCTGTCATCCTTCTGTCATTCTTCTGTCGTTTTTCTGTCATTCACTCATTTTTTTAATCATTTTCATTTATAATATTTCATTTATTCATCCATCTATCCCTTTAGATATTCGTCCATCTTAGTTTTTATGCATCTATTCCGTCATTCATCCATCTACATCAATCCATCCCTTCTTCCATCCATCTTTCATTCATCAATCCACTCATCCATCCATCCATTTTTAGAGCAATTTGGAGAAAAAGTCAGCGAGGCAGAAAACCATGGAGAATCGACTTAGGTGCTACTACAATAACAATAATAATGATAATAATAATAATAATAATAATAATAATAATAATAATAATAATAATAATAATAATAATAAGAATAATAATAATAATAATAATAATAATAATAATAATGATAATAATGTTAATAATAATAATGTTAATGATAATAATAATAATAATAATAATAATAATAATAATAATAATAATAATAATAATAATAACAATAGTATTAATAATAATAATAATAATAATAATAATAATAATAATAATAATAATAATGATAATAATGTTAATAATAATAATGTTAATGATACTAATAATAATAATAATAATTATAAAAAATGGATTCTCATCATTAACAATAGCAACATCTTTAATATCTTCAACAACAACAATACTTATTATGAAATCAATAAAAACATAATAAACTATGAATAATAATAATAATAAAAATAATAATAATTATTATTCTCAACTAATTCAACCATAACGAAACCAACCACCATCACCACAAAACTACCATTACACCATTACCACAAGACCACCATAAACATAACTACTACATCACAAAAACCTACCACAACTCTTAAACTATCATCACACCAACCAACAGCACAAAACCACCACACAATATAACACTCACCACACCACACAGACTGGGTCAGTTTGTGACACAGCGTCAAGGTGCCACCTTTGTGGAGAACTGGGTGGATGGTTATGCTTTTAACGAACTCATCAAGTCTGCTCTTGTCTTGTTTTCGTTGTTGTTGTTTCTGTTGCTGTTGTTGATATTGTGGCTGTTGTTGTCCTTGTTGTTGCTGTTGTTGTCGTTGTTGTTGTTATTGTTGTTGTTTCTGTTGCTGTTGATATTGTGGCTGTTGTTGTCGTTGTTGTTGCTGTTGTTGTCGTTGTTGTTTCTGTTGCTGTTGATATTGTGGCTGTTGTTGTCATTGTTGTTGCTGCTGTTGTCGTTATTGTTGATGTTGTTGTTGTTGTTGTTGTTTCTGTTGCTGTTGATATTGTGGCTGTTGTTGTCGTTGCGGTTACTGTTGTTGTTGTTGTTTTTGTTTATCTTAAGCGCTTGAGGATAGTCCTCAGATGCGCTAAAGCTGGTTGTGGGAGGCTCACAAGTTCATCATAGGAGGTCCCGATGTTGTGGCAGAAACGGGCCCTTGCGAAAGCTGGGCAATTGAGCCAGAGGTGTTTGTTTGATTCGACCTCTTCCTCACAGAGTCGACAGAGGTCTGAATCTGCTTTTCCTGTGAGGTGCAGCCATCGGCGGAGACTTGGGTGGTGTCCGCTTCGGAATCTGACCAGATCCGTCAGTTCTGCCTTGTTAAGGGCGTTCTCCTTGATTTGGTTTGTGTTGGTGGTGTATAAGACCATGAAGCGGTGGTGGCTGCTCGAGAGTGGTCTGTCTTCTCGATGAATCACCGCTTTCCTGGTCTTTTGGTCCAAGTGCCGTTCGGCCGGTTGTGGTAGAGTGGATCCCCGCTTGGCTTCTGAGTCCGCCAGCTCATTGCCCCAAGGGTTACAGTGTCCGGGGGCCCAGACAATGAGTAGCTTTTTGGAACGAGTGATTCTGGCGATGGAGCGTTGATAAGTGGCGATGATCGGGTCGGTTTGGTGTGGGTTGCCTGTGGCTTCCACTAGGGATTTGCAATCACAGACAATGACCGCCTTGTGCCAATCATTTTCACTCTCTAGCCACTTCAAAGCAGCTTCTAGCGCTGCTTTTTTCGCCGAGTAGGAACTGCTGCGCACCCCTGTAGGTGCGCGCCATCGGTGGACTTTTTTGTATCTGGCTATGATCGTGCCAGCTCCACCGTTTCTGGTGCCATCTGTCGTAGAACCATCAGTGTAGATCTGGAGGTCGCTATGACCTACTTCCTCGATGGTTCGTTGGGCTTTTTCCAGTTGGGCGATTTGAGGCATCGACTTGCTCGCTAGTGTCATGTAGATGGGGGCTGGGGGTGGGCGGTCCCAAGGGGGTGGGAGCCTCGCTTCGCCGGTTTGGTGTTGAGAGAACAGATTAAGTTCCCTTAAAACCGGCGTGGTCAATCCCCGCCAATCTTTTTTTACCAGTCTTTGAGGAGCTTGTCGGGGAGCTGAAGCCTGGACCGTGGTTGTTGCGAGAAGCTCGAGTGGGAGTGCCATCGTTGAGGACCAGCTTGAAGTTGTCTTTCGCCCATTGGAACAGTGCTGTTCCACGCTTCGGACCGTGCAGCGTCATCCCAGACGGGATGATGTGCATTGAAATCACCACAGATCAAACCCTGAGCTGACGGCAGACTGGCAACGAGTTTTGAAAAGTCCCTCGTGTGTGTTGAGCTCTCCGGTGGGATATAGACGTTTGTGATGGAGATGGAACGTCTACTCGAGGTTGGTAGAAGTATGCACTGCTGTTCTAGGGGGATTACTGCGGGGCACTGGGGCACCGAGTTTTGGAGGCCTTTTTTGATGTAAGTGATGAGGCCTCCACCTCTTTTTGTGTGAGTTCCACTACCCTTCCTGTCCATTCTGATAGCATCAAAACCTTCCAGTAGAGGGGTAGGGTCCTCCAAACCAAGCTTGGTTTCTTGTAGCAGAATGATGTCCACTGCGTACATTTTTATGACCACTCGGAGTTCGGGGATCTTCGTTGTCATGTAATCGCAATTCCATTGCATTACCGTCAGCCTTTTAAGGGTGTTTCGGGGCTTCTGTGGTGCTCCGTTCGACTGTTGGGTTGTCCCACTGTTAGGGGCGGAAATACAGGTCTGGCAGGTCCAGCTGTGGGTGCTTCGAAGATGCTCCAAGGCAGGCCTTGTTTGTGGAGCACATTTGAGATGGAATCCTCTCTTGCATTCGGAGCACTCAAGTGGGGCCCTATAGTTAGCCAGCCGGCCACGACATGCTGGGCACATTGTGTTTTTTGGTTTCTTCTTGTTGAATGTGTGATTATTATTATTATTATTATTATTATTATTATTCTTATTAATATTATTATTATTATTGTTATTATTATTTTTATTTTTATTATTATAATTATTGGAGGTTAAGTTGTTATGGTTACAGACGTAACAGCACCAATTTACGTGTGGTGCATAGCGGGAGACATTAGCACATTTTTTGTGGGAGAGGCCACCGCAACTATGACACCTGATGGCAATGCTGTTTAGTCTCATTTTCGTATTGCAGCCACAGCATTGTTTATTTGTTCCCATCGCCTGCGTGATTGTTGGAGTCGCGAGTCCAGCGCAGGGCCTGCAGATGAAGCCTTGAGTTCTCTTTTTGTTTCGAGTAAGGCCAGAGCTAGTCCCGTGGTATGGCTGGCTGCAGCTTGAACAGGTGATGGGGGTGATTTCACGTCTGATTGTCCTAGTGCATCCCCGGCCCACTGGCCCGGGGTTTACCTCGACGTCGCCCGCCCTCAAGAGGAGAGACCGAAGGTACAGGGCGGGATGTGCACCTTCGGCTATTGAAAAAGGGGAGGTGGGAATGGAGGGGGTTTGTAGTTTGCGCCTTCCACAGCACAGCTTGGTCGATGGGTTGGTTGGGTTCGAATGTCGCCACTTGGCGGCATCTCGTTGGACACTACGTGAAGGTCCCAACTCTTGTCCAACTGTTGTTGCTGTTGTTGTCATTGTTGTTGTTGATGTTGTTGTTGTTGTTTTTTGTTGTGGTTGTTTGTTGTTTCTGCCTCTTGAGCATGGTGTTCAGAGACGTTGTTGCTGACTGTGAAAGATGCAATAGTTCGTCACGCAAGACCAGCAGACGATCCATGTTAATCACTTTCTGCACTGTGTTTGCAACAATGGTGTGTGATCAGATTTTCGAAAAGGAGTCTGCAGACAAAGTACTCTTTGTGCCTGAGTGAGGTTAAGGCATCCTTTGTGGAGAAACTGACAGCAGGCAGAACAGATGGTGGAATGGTTTG
>OX387261.1:3629610-3632110 GCA_947562095.1 Branchellion lobata | reverse complement strand
CATTTTTATCATCATTATCCTTTTTTCAATTTTTCTAATAATAATAACACTAATAATAATAATTGTTATTGTTATTTTTGTTATTATTATTATTATTGGGGTTAATGCCACTATAATAATATTCGTGTTCGTATTGTATTATATATTATTATTTCGAAATCCCCATTATTATTCTCACCACCACCAAGGAGACATAGTTCTACTTTTATTCTTTTTCTTATTGTTATTATAATGATTTTTTCCAGCATGGAGACAGAGCTCTTATTAATTTTATTATCTTATTATTATTTATTTCATATATTTTTGTTGTTATTTTTGTTATTTTCTTTATACTCACCGTTCTTTTCACCACGGTGACAAGGCTTTATTAATATTAATGATAATAATAATGTTTTTATTTTCACTACTATTATCACTATAATTGTTTTCACCAGGGCTTCGACTTGCGGGAGCAGAGATACGCGGCATGCAAGATCCACCAACTGAACAAGGATTGGAAGGACGACAAGAAGGCCAACTACATCAAGTGAGGAAGGGAGGAGGAGGAGGAGGAGGAGGAGGAGGAGGAGGAGGAGGAGGAGGAGGAGGAGGAGGAGGAGGAGGAGGAGGAGGAGGAGGAGGAGGAGGAGGAGGAGGAGGAGGAGGAGGAGGAGGAGGAGGAGGAGGAGGAGGAGGAGGAGGAGGAGGAGGAGGAGGAGGAGGAGAAGGAGAAGGAGGAGAAGGAGGAGGAGGAGAAGGAGAAGGAGGAGAAGGAGGAGGAGGAGAAGGAGAAGGAAGAGGAGGAGAAGGAGGAGAAAGGAGGGTTTAAGAGAAAGAAGGAGTCAAGAAAAGAAGTGAATAAAAGTGATTTTTTCTCTTCAACCACCAATCCCAGCGTGTCTATTCAAAATCCTCCACCCACTCACCTCGCAGACACGCCCTCCGTGAGTACAACATCCACAAACAGCTCGACCACCCAAGGATTGTCAAGCTACGAGACGTCTTCGAGATAGACAACAACTCGTTGGTTACCATTGCTATGCTGCTACTGCTGTTGTTGCTGTGTTGTTTTTTCTTGTTTTTTTCTGTTGTTATAGTTGTTGTTTTTATGTTTTTGTTGTTGTGTTGTTGACGTTGTTGTTGCTTTTTTGTTTTTTTGAATTCATCCTCCCCCTTTTTTCACTTTTTTTCTACTTTTTTAATTCTTTTTTCTCATCCTCTTTATCCTCCTCATCCTCTTCTCCCTCTTCCTCCTACTTCTTTTTTTTCTTTTCTTCCTCTTCCTTCTCTTCCTACTCCTTCTCTTTCTCTTTTTTCTCTTCCTTCTTCTCTTAATCTCCCCTCTCTTCTTCCTTCTCACCATTCTTCTTCATTTTCTTCCCCCTTTTCTTCATCTTCTTTCTTTTTCTCTTCTTCCTCCTCCTCCTCCTTCTTCTCTACCGCCTCCTTTCCAGCTTCTGCACCGTCATGGAACATTGTGAGGGCAATGACCTTGACTTTTACCTCAAACAAAACAAAAACCTGCAAGAGAAAGAGTCCAGGTGGGGTTATCATTTTCTTAAAAACTTTTTATAATCCTTTCTATTTTTATTTTCCTTAGTTTTGTTTCTCCATTCATTTGTTACTATTTATTTTATTATTCTCATATTTTGTTATTCATATTCATTGTTTTTCTGTTGTTATTATTTTTTATATTATTCTTTTTATTAGTGGTATTCGTGTAATTTTTATTTTCATTGATTTGGTTTTTTTTCTTTTTCATTTTTTCCATGATTCAATCTTCCCATCAATAAACTATTAATCTTTCAATTATTTTTTTGGATTTTTTGGAAGTATTAACTTAATATTCTTTTTTTGAATAAATTTTACCATCGCCACCATTATCATCACCACCACCATCATCACCACCATCATCATCACCACCATTATAACCACCATCCTCATCACCACCACCATCATCATCACCACCATTATAACCACCATCCTCATCACCACCACCATCATCATCATCGCCACCATCATCATCATCGCCACCATCATCATCACCACCACCATCATCACCACCATTATAACCACCATCCTCATCGCCACCATTATCATCACCACCACCATCATCACCACCATCATCATCACCACCATCATAACCACCATCCTCATCACCACCACCACCACCATCATCACCACCATTATAACCACCATTATAACCACCATCATAACCACCATCATCATCACCACCACCACCATCATCACCACCATCATCATCATCACCGCCATCATCATCACCACCACCACCATCATCATCACCGTCATCATCATCAGCACCACCACCACCATCATCATCACCGTCATCATCATTACCACCATCATCATCATCACCGTCATCATCATCACCACCACCACCACTGTCATCATCACCACCATCATCATCATCACCACCACCATCATCATCACCGTCATCATCATCACCACCACCACCACCGTCATCATCACCACCATCATTATCATCACTACCACCACCCCC
>OX387261.1:3612110-3624610 GCA_947562095.1 Branchellion lobata | reverse complement strand
TTTCTTTATTTTCATGTTTATTGTAACTTATTCGTTCTATTTCCCAATAATACTCTTCCAATATAACAATCAACACATGATCTCCTAGGCAACCGATGTTTCTTTTCCCTCCAAGCCCCTCGTCTCCCTCGAAGCTAAGGTGTCTCCGTGTGTGTCTCCGTGCGTGTCTCTGTGTGTGTCTCCGTGTGTGTCTGTGTGTGTTTCCGTGTGTGTCTCCTTTTGTGTGTCCGTGTGTGTCTATGTGTGTGTGTGTGTTTCCATGTGTGTATTTTTGTGTGTCTTCCTGTGTGTCTTCTTGTGTGTCTTCTTGTGTGTCTTCCTGTGTGTCTTCCTGTGTGTCTTCGTGTGTGTCTTCGTGTGTGTCTTCGTGTGTGTCTTCGTGTGTGTCTTCCTGTGTGTCTTCGTGTGTGTCTGTATGTATGTGTTTGTGTTTCTTTTTTTGTTGTGTGTGTTATTGTGTCTGTATCTTTGCTTGTGTTTGTTTGATAATTCATTATTTTATTGTAAATATTATTATTATTATTATTGTTGTTGTTGTTATTGTTATCATCATCATCATCATAATCGTCATCACCACCCCCAGAACTTCATCCGCAAGTGCTTGACGTACAAAAAAGATGACCGACCCGACGTCCTTACCCTCTCGTGCGATTGCTACCTCAAGCCCCCTTTTCTTAAGACCAAAGGGTGAGGAAGGGAGGGGAGGGTGAAATTTGGGATTTTATAATGGGTTAGGAGTGTTTTTGGTGTTTTGGTGAAAAAGAGGTGAGTTTGGTGGTGGTTTTTGAGACTGCTTGATAGGAGTTGGGATGATTTGGAGGTGGCTTATGGGGTGAAATGGCGGTTGGGGGGTATTTGTGGAGTGGTAGGGGGAGGTTGGAGGGGGTCGGATTTGGGTAGGGGTTTTTTGTGTGGTGATACGGACATTGGTTGTAGGCGATGAAAATTCCAAGCCACCCTCCCTCAAGGTGGGTGGGGAGGGATTGTAAGAGAGAGTAGGCTGTTGAGTTTGTTATTATCTTTATTTAGAGTGGTTTGGGTGGGGCTCATGTGGGTAGGGCTGGAAAGAGGGTCTCGAAGGTATATGGCATACTCATGTTTATGATGTCCATATCGTCTTGAATTCCCGTTCAGTTTTTCTGAGTTCAAACATTTTTTAACAATTTAAACTCGATTCTGAAATTGTATATTTCAAATTTAGTCTGACAATGTTTTGTAAATAACTTGAAAATATTTTTAGTAACTTTTTGAATTTTCTGTTACCGGCTTTTTCACAAATCACACGACTCCTCTTTCTCAAAACTTTAAAACTTCTCCCAGCTTTCAAACCACAATCAACGTCCTTGGAATATGGACAATAGGATCACATAATATAATAATAATAGGCTCTTCAGGATTGCATCAAATCCGAAATTCGTTTACACCTAAAATCACAAAATCGGTCAAAGACCAATTTTTCGAACACAAAATATGGAGACCCGCATGCAACAAAGACAAGGAGAAACCATCAAATCAAGTCAGTTCTTGGTTCCTCAACACCAGCTCAGCAGTACGCAAGGCTGCTCTTCTTCACCAAACAATTCAAGAGCACAGACTGCATCTTCTTGCTCTCGCGAAAACATGGATCAAGTCGGACGCACCTGAGGCCAATAAGTTGGATATTTCTCAGGAAGGGTTTACTGCCATTGATCAGCAGAGAGGCAGCTATGATGACAGGTGGAGGCAGCGCCTTTATTCACAAAAATCACATCAACACTGAGCTAATACAGTACACGCGATAGAATATCTCACGACTGAATTAATAAGCACAAGTGAAGCCTCCTACATCATAACAATATACACACCACCCAGCCGCTTTATGTCAGCCTCCATCGAAGATTTTGGCAAACTGATTGATAATGAAATCAACGAAATATTAATATGTGGTGATTTCAACGCCTCCGGCTCTCAAGACCCATCATAACCCTCCATTGACTCCAGGCCCCATGTGATCATTTTTTCTTACTTCTGTAATGAGCTGTAATGATGACCTTTATAAGCATCCACTTTGACTTCAACACCACCTCCACACTTTGACTTCAACACCACCTCCACACTTTGACTTCAACACCACCTCCACTCTTTGACTTCAACACCACCTCCACTCTTTGACTTCAACACCACCTCCACACTTTGACTTCAACACCACCTCCACTCTTTGACTTCAACACCACCTCCACCCTTTGACTTCAACACCACCTCCACTCTTTGACTTCAACACCACCTCCACTCTTTGACTTCAACACCACCCCCACTCTTTGACTTCAACACCACCTCCACTCTTTGACTTCAACACCACCTCCACTCTTTGACTTCAACACCACCTCCACTCTTTGACTTCAACACCACCTCCACTCTTTGACTTCAACACCACCTCCACTCTGACTTCAACACCACCTCCACACTTTGACTTCAACACCACCTCCACTCTTTGACTTCAACACCACCTCCACTCTTTGACTTCAACACCACCTCCACTCTTTGACTTCAACACCACCTCCACTCTTTGACTTCAACACCACCTCCACACTTTGACTTCAACACCACCTCCACTCTTTGACTTCAACACCACCTCCACTCTTTGACTTCAACACCACCTCCACTCTTTGACTTCAACACCACCTCCACTCTTTGACTTCAACACCACCTCCACTCTTTGACTTCAACACCACCTCCACACTTTGACTTCAACACCACCTCCACTCTTTGACTTCAACACCACCTCCACACTTTGACTTCAACACCACCTCCACTCTTTGACTTCAACACCACCTCCACTCTTTGACTTCAACACCACCTCCACTCTTTGACTTCAACACCACCTCCACTCTTTGACTTCAACACCACCTCCACTCTTTGACTTCAACACCACCTCCACCCTTTGACTTCAACACCACCTCAACTAAGGAATATGCCTTGCTACTTAACCAAACAATAGTCACCCTCCCCCACAATCATGCTTCCATCCAAACAAGAACAATCAGACAGTCACCCATCATACAACACCAACTCTCACACGAAGCACTGGAAGCTAGACGTTTCAGGAATAAAATGGAGAAGAGGTATTCCAGAACTTTGTCACTGAAGACAATGTTGCCTATAATGAGACTAAACTGGAGGCAAAGCTTTGATTATGTCAGCAAGGGGTCACTGAATTCAGAGTGAGTTGAAAAGCTTCTCCAGGAGGCCACAGTGTCCCTGCAAAAACTTCAACAGCCTGCTCTGTCGTCGAAAACGTCTGGATCCAACGAACACATCAAGTGTTGATGTTTTTTCAACAATTGTTTACTCAATAAAATTCAAAATATACACACTACATTGAGTGGTGTCTTTTGAATAGTTGCTCTCATCAACAAAGATACGGACAAAAATATAATTCTGGCAGTATACTTTCAAAATAGCTTTCAAAATGTAACTCCATGTGATATGAAAAGAATTATCGAAAATTCCTGCAACAAACATCACCACTTGACTCTCAGCAAATTTTCATCAACTTCATTGAACCCCTCTCAATAGTTATTGCCAATTTAACAGACTTATCCCTCCATTTCCCCAACATGTACAAAACAGTCCAAATCGCTCCACTCCCCAAAAACCTTATCTCGATTCCACTTCTCCCGCTCACTACAGACCAATATCAAACCTTCCAACTATTTCAAAATCATTGAAAGAGCTCTTCCAATGCAATTCCAAACACATCACCAGTCATCAATTTGCATATCGACCCAACCCTCCCACTGAAAAATTCCTCCTCGACATTCTTGATGATGTGTATCAAGGTTGTGATGACAAAACTGCTTCAATTCTAAATTCACTCCACTTGTCAGCAGCTTGCAACCTTCTTGATCACAATATGTTGATTGATTGCCTCAGTTTCAAGTTTGGCATCGAAGGCGCTGAAGTGGCGCTGAGTCATATCTCACATTAGTTTTTCATTAAATAATTATTAATCATTCTTATCAAATAATTATCAATCATTCTTATCAAATAATTATTAATCATTCTTATCAAATAATTATTAATCATTCTTATCAAATAATTCTTAATTATTTTTATTAAATATTTTTTTCGATTTCAGAAAGACACCTGACGACGGCAGTTCTCAGTGCAATTTGTGATGACAACAAAAAAAGAAGAATTATAAAAATAAAAATAATAATAATAATAGATAAATGATATGTAGGAAATAATAAAAAAATAATAATGAAATAAATAAAATAATAAAAGTAAAAATACTTATAATTTATGACGAAAAATAAAATTTATTTATTTTCAATAACAGTAATGACCCTCTTTCTCCTTGAGTTCATTCTTTTCATTCTCATCATTTTTTTTGTTTTATTTTTATTTTTAATTCATTTATATCATCATTATTATTATTATTTTATTATCATTATTGTTTTTATTTTTTGTTTATATAATTTTTTTTGTCATCATTATCATTATTTTATTATAATTAATATCATTTTATCATTCTTGGTTCCAGTTGCATGTCATCATACGAAAGTTTTGTGTCGAAATGATAATTATAATAGATTATTATTAATAATAATAATAATAACAATAATAATAATGCTACTTGTCTTATTATTTTTACTAACATCCATTTTACCTCGCCTTGTCCTCTCATTATTCTCATTGAATACACCAATTCTCACCGTCTTGTATTCTCTCGTCGCTTTTTTACTTTGAAGTAAGCATTCATTTATACCAATATTATTATTATTATTATTATTATTATTATTATTGTTATCATTATTGTTGTTGTTTCTTTGTTAATAATACCTCATTGTTAGTTTTATTTCTTCATCAACATCTCATTGTTATTATTTTGATTAAATTTTCACCATATCATATTGTTATTTTCATCAATACTTTCTTATCATTCGTTATTATTATTTATTAAAAACCTATTATTTTCTAAATCATTTACATTATCATTCACTTAATTACTTGATTGATTTTGATTACCTTCATACAATCGTTCAATTTCACTTAATTTTACTTTTGATCGCACTATTATTCATCAAATTTTCTTTATCTCTATCATTAGTCCTGCTTTAAAATATTACCATTGCTACCATTTCATCTTTATTATAATAATAAATAATAATTAAAATATTAATTATATGATTATTTCTTCACCACCACCATGTAAATACCATTTCCGAAAGTTTAGTAAATGACAAAGCCAACGTCAATCCCTTAATAAAAATGACTAACACCAATTGGGTCAGTGCTTGAATGATCCGAAGTTTAGATAATAATAACATCATTATTAACATAAAAAATAATAATTATTATAAAATCAATAATAATAATAATAAATTTAATAACAATAAAATGATGAATCTAATAAGTGGGGAAGCAGTGGAAGAATGACTTAGGGACCTAAGACGACAAGGCAGGTGAAAGAGCGCTCACGTTTGAGCGGGTGAGTGCCATTTCCAATCAAATAAGTGTCAGGTTAATTGAAAAAATACTAGTTATTAATTATTATGATTAATATTATTGTTTATTAATTATTTGATCATCATCGGCATCGTGGTGTAAGAGATCTCACCTGAGGATGGTGAGGATGAGTAAGGGTTGAAAATTAAAATAACAACAAGAAAAACAATAACGACTAATAAAAAACCAAAACTATAAAAACAACAACCTCCTCATCCTCTTGTGTGCTCCCACAGACCTTCCTGACGGAGGGCTCGACCAAGGAGATGAGGTCATTGTGACGTTGTTGGGATTGTTATTGTTGTTATTTGGAGTGTTGTTATTGTCGTTTGGAGTGTTGTTGTTGTCGAAGGGAGGGATGGGCTTGAATGGTTTGAAAAGTTTGTCGTGTTCATATAAAATATCTTTATTAGTATTATTATCTTTATTATTGTTATTATTATTATTATTATTGTTGTTGTTGTTGTTGTTAAGACTCTGATATCTTCGTCTGCCAGGCGCGTAAACTCGCACCGACAAGTCCAACTGGTAGAATAATGGAAATTATTAGTTATTATTATTATTATTATTTTGATGATGAGGATGATGATTATTATTATTACCGTTATGACGGTTATTATTATTACGATACGAATACGAATATTATTATCGAAGCATTAACCGCATGGAGTTTCGAAGCCACACAAAACGTGTTATTATTATAATTATAGTAGAAAAAGTAAAAATAAATAAAATAAATAAAATTCTTTGCAAAAAAGAAGTAAACTACAATGTTATTATGATGAAGGAAATGATCTATTGAACAGATGGGTCTTCAGAGATCTACAAAATGATTTTGTTGAACTTGAAGATTTCAAGCTGTTAGGCAGGTTGTTCCACAACTTAGGTCCGCTGACGCTGAACATTTTTAATCCTAATGATTTTAGCTTGTGCTTGTTGGGAACAACGTCCTTTGACTTAGCCGATCTCACTTTCTGCAACTGGAACGGGGTCACGTGTCAGATACGCAGAAACCTCGTTGGACAAGCACTTATACATCTGCAGAGCGATTTTAAATTCAATTCGTTCATAAATTTTCAGCCAGTGAAGCTCCTTGAGTACAGGGGTAATGTGATCATATTTTCTTACTCCTGTAATGAGCCTGGCTGTTGTATTGATTATGGATTGAATACTCTGCGTTGCTACCTTAGGTAAGCTGACTAAAGCCATGTTGCCTTAGTCAATACTACTTAAAACTAAGGCCGATGCAAGTGTTTTCAAGGAGTCCATTGTCAAACATCCCTTGATGGATCTTATTTGACGCAGAGAGGTGAAACACATCTGTATGGTTTTTGATATATGCGTTGACATCGGGAGGTCTCTATCCATAGAGATTCCTAAATTCCTCAGATTTTGATGGAAAGATGTTGCTTTCTAATAGAAAACCAAAATAGTTCGATATATTTTTCATATTCCGACGGGAAGAGAACCAGATCACCTCAGTCTTCTCACTTTTGAGCTTGAGACAATTGGCTCCCACCCAAGATGTAACTTCATCTTGGAGCTTGAGCTTAAGCTCACACACAAATGATCAAAACTGACAGTTAAAGCTAACATGGTTGATGAGCAGGATGTTCACTGACTCGCGGTCTCGTCTTCGCTTTTTCGAAGACCACAAGACCCCGGCTCCGCAGCTTACTTATGCTGATTGACTCCGAGTCATGCCATGTTTCTGCCATAAACATCACATCCATTTTATAGTCCTGAATTAATTCTACCATATCTTCCACTTTATTATTCAGTGATCTCACGTTCTGAAACCCAATTAAAACTGGAGATCCAGTCTTAAGAGCCTGATGGCGTCTTGAGACAAGTGTAATCCGTTTATGGCGGTCTTTATTGTGTCTGGCGCACCTTTCCTTGACCTTCCTACCTGCTCTTTTTCCTTGGTAGTGCCAGTTCTTCTGATTTCTGCCGATTCTAATACGATTTATCGCTAATAGGGTTTCCAGAGGCAAGACCACATAGAGATCATTGTATAAAAAAAGAGCTATCATTTGATTTAAAAGAACCCGTATATATTTTTTGAAACGTTCGTGTAGCAAGGAAATCATCAAATAACTAAACTTCCTGAACTTACTCCATGTTGAAAAAGACTTCATTCTATGTATGCGTTGTCAACTCGATACCAGTTATTGCCGCTGGGTTTTCATTTCTCAAATTTAACCATTTTAACCTATTTTTTGAATCTTTTAATTGAGTTTAAATTAATATTTCATTGTGTTTAATATTTTTTCTACTTTTTCTCTCGCTATTTGCTCATTTCGTAGGTTCAATGACGACTTTTATGACTGATAACATTCTGTTCTCGTATATTTCAATGTTTCTTTTTTTTAGTTCGACTATTCGCCGTGTTTTTGGGACATTTCCAGCGTATGTCTGGACTTGATCTAATGAAGACTATAAAAAAGACAACCTAAAGCAACCAATTTGAAGAAAAAAAAATTTTTTTTAATCTTATTAAAGTTGAAGCTAATTTATAAATAAAAAGAAAATAAAATAAATAAAAAATAAAATAAATAAAAAATAAAATAAAGAAAAAATGAAATAAATAAAAAATAAAATAAATAAAAATAAAAGATTCAGGCTTGAACAGCCGATTTGAGGAACTTTAAAAGGCCGCTTCGCAAGATGGCGCCATAAATAATATAACTACTGTTATTTATAAATATCATTATTTCATTATTATTATTTTATTTTATTTTTATGCCACCTGCATAGTAACATCCTCTTCAACACACACATCACTCTGTTCATCATCTCCTGCAATGAATAAATCATAATACTAACATAAATTATAATAGTGATATGAATGATAATAGTAATATGAAGGATGATATCCATGGGATTGCAAAAATAAATAAAAATTCAGAGAAAGATAACAGAACCTCCGACTCATTCATATTTTATCATCATTTTTTGCAACAAAAAATAACAATATTTCACATTTTTTATAACAATAAGGAAAAATTTTATTCTTATTATTATTAATATTATTATTATTATTAGTAGTAGTAGTAGTAGTAGTAGTAGTAGTAGTAGTAGTAGTAGCAGTAGTAGTAGTAGTAGTAGTAGTAGTAGTAGTAGTAGTAGTAGTAGTAGCAGTAGTAGTAGTAGTAGTAGTAGTAGTAGTAGTAGTAGTATTGATTCTAATTGCAACTACCGTCATTTGCAGCTTCGAAGCTTTGAGGATTCTCAGCTTCACTTAAACTATCGCAAGAACTGAATAATAAAAATAAAAATAATAATAATGAAAATAATAATAATAACAATAATAAAAAGAATAATAATAATAATAACTTTTATATCAGTACTGTTATCAGAAAAATTATCATCATTGTTATAAATTTCTCATGCTTTTTTAACAAGAAAAACAATGATAATAATAATAATAATAATAATAATAATAATAATAATAATAATAATAATAATATAAATAATAATAATATTAATAATAATAAAAATAAAAATAATAATAAAAATAATAATATTATTATTATTATTATTAATAATAGTAATAATAATAATAATACATTCTTGTTACTTCAGAAGATAATAATCATCGAAATTAAAATTAATATTATTACTCCGACCTGTATTCCATGGAGTGGTTGTTGTATTTGTTGTTACTATTTTGGAGATTCAAATATTTACACCTGATCCACAACTCATCCCATTCATTATTATTATTTCTATTATTGATATTATTAATGTTATTATTATTATTATTATTATTATTATTATTATTATTGTTACTATAGTTGTTGTTGTGGTGATGGTGAGTGGTGTGTCTCCTTTTTCTTTTTCCAATCAACAGTCTCCCTGCTTCATTAGTGCTTTTATTATTATTATTATTATTATTATTATTATTATTATTATTATTATTATTATTGCTGCTGCTGCTGCTTAAATTGTTATTTATGTTGTTATGAAAGGTGTTTTTATTGTTGCTTTTGTATATTTTACTATTGTGGTTATTATTTTTGACATTGTTATGGCTTTTATTAGAATAATAATTATTATCACTATTATTATTGGAAGTATAATCCATGAACGCATTGTTTTTGAAAGTCAAACTTAAATTAATGATCCTGTTATTGTTGTTATTATTACTATTAATAACAGTATCACCTTTATTTTCAATATTATCAATGACATGATTGTGATTATCATTATTATCATCATTATTATTATTGATTATTAGTTGGTCGTAACCACTACTGCTGCTACACTCATTGTTTTGACTCGAATTCAAACTTAAAAGGTTGCTATTATTATCATTTTCTTTCAGTAATTTTGTTTTATATTTAACATCATTGGCATTATTATTATTTATATTTTTGTTATTATTATTATTATTATTATTATTATACTTTCTCAAGCATCTCCTAGTTCTTTTCTTGTTTTGCTTGTCTGTGTCTGTGTCAGAGCTGGGAATTTAAAGATAAACTTATTGACAATATAAATGATAACAAAATTAGGTATAACTTTAATTGTGAATAATGTGAAAATTTCTACAAATTGTGGAAGTATTTCCTGGGCACCTTGACTCATTTTGTCGACTTTTGACCAGCAGCATTTTGCAAGTTTCAAAAAATGTTTCGAAATAATTGTTTATTTCATGATCAACGTACTTATCTTTTGAACTTATTTATTTATTTATTTAAGTGCCTGTATTTACTCATAGTTAATCTATTCAACATAACAATGCAATACCTTTCGTAATAAAATTCCATTATTTTCAAATAAAAATAAAATCAGTTAATTATCTAACAAAAGTTTATATGTTTTCAAAAAAAATTTCAAATCTTTTGAAAATCATTCAAAAGAGTAATTAAATTTCGAAAACAACTCCAGCAGCCAGGGAAACCAAATGTGGATTCGAGTTACTTAGAACTAATAAAATTAAATTATTTTAAAGTTTATTTTTGGGTAATTTTTATGAAATAAATATTTATTATGCAGAATGAAACTAAAAAACTAACACATTCAAAGAAAAATTATACTTTAAAAATTCGATTTTCTCGAAACCTCCAAAAGTGAATTAAGTTCATAACTTAACTATAAATTGAATTCTAGTGAGGTTTGATGGCGAAAAGATGTTATAGTTGTTATAAAAAAATCAAAAAAGATTTTTTGACATGGTTTGATTTTTTTATTCAATCATTTTTCAACGTCTAATCTCTAATCTAATTTATAATAAATAATAATAAAATCAATTTTTAAAGTGCCAAAGCAAGAACTGAGGGGCCCTCATTAAATCTTTAAGACACAACATATATTAAAGAAATTAGAGTGGAATTTCTTATCATTGGTGGTAGAGATACAAGGAAAAGCATTTCTGAACGCTCGTTTTGATATGTTGTTTGTGGTAGATTGTCGTTTGAGAAATAGAGCAGTAAAAAAAACAAAGTATTTTGGTATGTGAATTTTTGAATAAAATTATTTATGCAGACTAGTGAAAAAGTTGGTAGAAATTTGAAAGTTAACAATGCAATCTTGAAAGATATTCTTGATTGCACTGGAAGTCAATGAAGTTGAATAAAGCAGCTTTTTGTAAATTGATGGAGGTAATGGTCAGGTGTGTTAATCTTTAGCTGCTTTGTTCTTTTTTTACCCGCTGTATACAAGTTTGTTTGTTCATTTTTTTTTCAAAACATAAAGTTGCAGTAACTTAATGTTGTTGTGTGTATTTTGAACTCTATTGAGGAAATACTTGTTGAAAGATTGTGAAACAGCACACTCATCGTTGTTGATGTGTTTGTTGGATCCAGACGTTTTCGACGACAGAGCAGGCTGTTGAAGTTTTTGCAGAGACACTGTGGCCTCCTGGAGAAGCTTTTCAACTCACTCTGAATTCAGTGAGCCCTTGCTGACATAATCAAAGCTTTGCCTCCAGTTTAGTCTCATTATAGGCAACATTGTCTTCAGTGACAAAGTTCTGGAATACCTCTTCTCCATTTTATTCCTGAAACGTCTAGCTTCCAGTGCCTCGT
Source organism: Branchellion lobata (assembly GCA_947562095.1). NCBI lineage: Eukaryota > Metazoa > Annelida > Clitellata > Hirudinida > Piscicolidae > Branchellion > Branchellion lobata. Next base: position 3,613,085 of record OX387261.1, on the reverse strand, counting down.
GTGAGAGTTGGTGTTGTATGATGGGTGACTGTCTGATTGTTCTTGTGTGAATGGGAGCATGATTGTGGAGGAGGGTGACTATTGTTTGGTAGGATGTACAGAGATTATGAGGACTATATTTTGACGTTTGTTTGAAATGAGAGAATCTAACCAAAGCATTTTCAAAGGCGCTCCCAGAGAACTGGTTTTCAATGGTTTTACTGGCTGTGGACTACAAATGGACTAAACCCTTTCAGAACAGCGTCTGTTTTTCACTTGAGTTGCCGCTTCTCACCACTCAAACGTGAGCCTAATGGAGAACCGAAGGCCGACTTGACGCTTCACACCATTAATGACCTAATTAATTAATGAGTTCCCCCTGAAAAGTTCAGATAATTGAAATGATTGATATAGTCCATGTAATAAATTATTAATTTGTTTATTTAAATAATATTTTTATTTATATATTTTCGATTTCATTGTAAAAAAATTACAAAAATCGATCAATTTTTTTCACAGTGATTCCTGCGAACTGATTTCTTTTTGTTCCCTTTCCTGTAAAACCTCTTCTCTTTCTTCTTTTTCGTCCTCTTCTTACTCTTCCTCCTCTTCCCCCTCCTTCTCATCATCTTTCCTGGAACATCTCGAGTGGTGTCATGACGTCAACAGTTCCATCCAAAAACATTCATCCATCCCGTCCACCAACCTCGCTCTTCTTCCATCCAACACACCCACCGCTATCCTTCCATCCACCACCATCCTCCCATCTTCCCTATCCACTCCATCCACTTCTGCCTCTTTTTTCACCACTTCCACCATCACCCAGCCATCCACCTCCTCCAATGACTCATCAAATTTTCTGGAAGGAATTCCGCTTTTAAACTCATGGCAGGACTACTTTGACTTTTGCAAAACCCATCCATCCTTTCATTCATCCCTCCATTCATCTTTAAATCCATCCATCGATCCATCCTTCTTTCCATCCATTCATCTATC
>OX387261.1:3569610-3602110 GCA_947562095.1 Branchellion lobata | reverse complement strand
CTATCCATGGAAATTCCCATATTCTTTACAGATTTTGATGGAAAGATGTTGCTTTCTTATACACGGACAGAATAGCTCGGAATATTTTTCAGATTCCGACGAGAAAAGAACCAGATCATCTCAGTCTTCTCACTGTTGAGTCTGAGGCAATTGGCTCCCATCCAAGATGCGATTTCATCTACACACTCAAACACTCTCATTTGCAATTCCTCTGTGCCTTCATTATTGCAGTGGCCATATATTTGAGTGCCATCAACACATTGATGAAATCCCAGCTTGTACTTCAAAACTAATCTTTCAACGTTCCCAGTGTATAGAGAACACAACAAGGTCCAAGAACAGATCCTTGTGGGAACAACCCACTGAAGAGTCAACAAAATCCCCCCTCCACTCCCCCCACCCGCCCCCACCCCCCCACACCCCCCCCCCCCCCCCCCCCCCCCCCCCCCCCCCCCCCCCCCCCCCCAACCACCATCAAAACCATATGTGCATTCTAGCCGTTTCAACAAAATATTGTGATCAACTGAGTCATAGGCAGCTGACAGGTCTAACAGTATTAGGAGGGAGAGCTTACCATCATCGGCTGCACCAAGAATGTCTGAATACACTTTTTTGACAGCCGTTTCAGTAGAATGATGACGACGGTAAGCTGATGGGTGGGTGTGTGAAGATTTGAATTATTTAAATAGCTCATGACTGCTGAGAACAAGCCTTTTTGAGAACTTGGACAAAACAGGCAGATTAGAGATGGGTCTGTAGGATGAAGCAACGTTGTGATCAAAACTAGGCTTATTCAACAGTGGTGTAACCTGAGCCGATTTTCAAGATTTTGGGACAATTCCCTCAGAAAAAGACTGATTGACCATACTTTTAACAAAAGGTATAATCCTTCCTGAAATCTTTTTCAAAAGCCAAGTGGGTATTGGATCAGACAATTAAGCTGTGGAGCCGGGGTCTTGTGGTCTGTGAGAAAGCAAGACCAAGACTTCCCGAGTCAGTGAACACCCTGCCCACCAACCATGGAAAATTGGCAGTTGCTTTCAACTCCATGTTCCGAGGAATGCTATTAAAGTTAACTTCAACTGCCAGTTTTGAACATCTGTGTGTGAGAATAAGCTCAAGCTCCAAGTCAGTCGTCGGATTGGTTGTCCATCGCACATTTGCTGCCTATTCATTGTTTTACAAAAAAATTGAAAACACCTTGGGTATTTTGGCACCATACATTGGTGAGGTTTTGGGTGATTTCTATTTTCACTTAAAAGAGCACGACAACACAATGACACAAACATTTTTAAGCATCTCCAGGCCTAGTGGCATTAACCCCGTAAAATTTCAAGGCTACTCAAACAATATCATTTTCACTATAATTTCAGTATGAAAAAAATATTAAAAAACAAATAATAATATTTTTCCAAAATGAATTACATCACAAGGAAGTTATGATGATGGAGTAGGATTTATTGAAAAGTGATTTATTCGGAGATCGAAAAAATTTTGTTAAACATGAAGAATTCAAACTGTTAGGCAGGTTGTTTTCAACTTAGGTTTGATGATCCCGAACCTTCTTAACTTCAATGATTCAAACTTGTGCTTGTTGAAATCTTCTGATTTTGCCGATTTCAGTCATTGCTCTTTAGACAGACTAACAAATAGAACTGAGTTAAGTGTCGGATGCACAAAATCCTAATTGAACAAATACATCTGCTGAATATTTTTAAATTAATTCTCTCATCAATTTTCAGCCAGTAGAGCCCTTTGAGGATTAATGGGATCATATTTCCTTACTTCTGTAATGAATCTAGCTGTTGTATTGATTATACATTGAACACTCGGCGTTGCCACATTAGGTGAGTTGAATAAAGCCATATTGCCACAGTCGATACGAATTGACACAAGGGCTGATGCAAATGTCTTCGAGATGTCAAACATCTATTGATGGCTTCATTCTTTGCCGATCTCATTGCTCTTCAGACAGACTGGAACTAAGTCACGTGTCTGGAACGCAAAAACCTCATTGGACTGAGATTTTTACATCTGCATAATTTAAAAAAAAATTAATCTTTTCATCAATTTTCAGCCAGTCAAGCTTTTCGAGTATAAGGGTAAGGTGATCATATTTCTGTACTTCTGTAATGAGTCTGACTGTTGTGTTGATAACGGATTAAACACTCTGCGTTTCCACATTAGGTGAGTTGAATAAAACCATTTTTCATAGTCGATACGAATTAACACTGAGTCTGAGGCAAGTGTCTTCAAGATGTCAAATATCCATTGTTGGATTTTTTGACGCCGAGGTGAAACACATCTGTATTGACATTGTGAGATCTTTATCCACGTTGATCCTAAGCTCTTCAAAGATTTTAATAGGGTGAAGTTGTTTTCTGTTACACGGACAAAATAGCTCAGAGTATTTTATAGATGCAGATGGGAAGGGAGCCAAAAACCTCAGTCTTCTCACTACTAAACTTAACACACACTCAAACATTCTAAGTTGGAATGTTTTCCATTATTTGATTGGCCATCAGTTTGAGTGTCATCAGAATAGTGATGAAATCTTAGCTTGTGTTTCATAGCTGTTCTTCCAAAGTTCCCAGTGTAGAACGAAAATAACAATAGTTCAAGAACAGATCCTTGTGGGACACCCACTTGAAAATCAACAAAATCCGTTTTTGTCCTATTGCAGCCTACCTTATATAATCTGGCACTCAAATAGTTTTTAGTGTGAGACCACTGAAATTTTATCTGCTTTCTAGCCATTTCAAAAAGGTACTGTGATCAACTTAGTCAAGTGCGGCAGAGGAGGAAAAGCTTACCATCATCGGCTGCACCAAAGACGTCTGAAGACACCTTTGTAGCAGCCGTTTCATTTAAAATGATGAAAACAGTAGGCTGACTGCTGGGTAGAAGAAAGATGCTTATTATTTTAGCTCATGACTATGAGGAGAACAAGTCTTTCCAAAAGTTTGGAAAGGACAGGCAGATAGAAATGGGTCTGTAAGACGTAGCAATGTTTTTGTCAAATTGGGCTTTTATTATCAATTGTGTAATTTGAACCGACTTCCATAACTTCGGAACAAATTTCTCAGCAAAGGCCTGATCGAACACATTTTTCACGAAAGGTGAAAACATTTTTGAGATTTTTTCCAAAAGGTAATGGATCAGATGTACACTGTTTGTTTGGAGGCTTCTTGATAGCTTTGAATCGTTCATTCTCATCTACATTCTGGAGCCTATTGGAACTACCTTTTTTGTTCAAAAGCTGAATAAATGCGTTGTTGCTTGGATTGAGTTTCTTACTGACTACATTTTTTCAAAAGAGGAAATTGAAAATCAACAAGCTGAAATTTTTTTTTCTTGACTAGAGACATTATCAAGATTTCTCCAAGTGTTAGCTATTTTTTTTTGAATCATTAACTTTTTTTTCTAGTACTCTCTACGCTTGTATCTAAAAAAAAAATTTTTCAAAGTTTTTCTTGACCTAGTCCTACAGGGAAATGATTTTAATTTTTTCTTCATGTAGCTTCGATTTAGAATTTTTAAAGCCACTTCAAAGTACGACGCTTCCAATCGAACAGTGGTTCAAAATGTCTTTCATTTACTTTAACAATTTTAAGAACAATTGGCTTGTCGAGATTCCTTGAAAAATTTAAATTTAAATTTTCAGAAGCTGAGTCGACAGCAAAACTTGTGAGAAGTGATAGCAGTAACAGCTTCAATCTTGAAAAAAAAACATTTCAGTGCCCAAAATGTTTCAACGCATAATTTGAAGCTGTCGAAAGATGGAAGGTGGTTTGAGTATTTCGCAACTGCACATAGGTAGTTTTTGCTAGGGAAAATCCACTATCAATATAATTGATGTGAACACTTTTTTTGGATGTTATTACATCAAACCATTATCATTGATTTGTGGATGAGTAAAAAGCATGAAATCTCAAAATGCTCAACAATGTATGTGCATCTGTGTTGTCGGGCTGCTCCAAGGAGAAAAATAGATCCATCCAGAATCAAAACCTTTCCATTGTGTGTGCCAAAAAGGTCCAAGGTGTTTTCAATGTTTTTGTATAACAATGAAGAAGCATGACGAGTCCTAGAAACAACAACCTGATGGCTGACTTGGAGCTTGAGCTTATTCTCAGTCACGAATGTCCAAAACTGACATTTGAGAATAAAATTAAAATTTTCTCAAAAACTGTAGTTAAAATCTATTGCCACTTTTCTATGGTCGAGGATTAAAAGGTTTTCTGACTCGAAAAGTCTTGGTCTTGCTCTTTCGAAGGCCAACAGATTCCAACTTCACAGCTTACTCATGCTAATTGCCTCCGGGTCATGTCATGTTTCTGCCATGAACATCATAATCATTTTATGGTCTTTAATAGATTCTGTTACATCCTTCATCTTGTTGTTTAATATTTTCACTTTCTAAAACCAAATTAAAACTGGAGATCCAGTTTTCTGGGCTTGGTGGTGTTTTGAAACCTGTGGAATCCGATCATAGCGGTTTTTCCGTGCTCAAAGCACATTCATTCAATGTTTTTTTGCTTTTTTTCTTCTGTAGTGCCACTTCAGATTTCTTCCGATTCCAAGACGATTCCTCAGTAATCGAATTTTCAGAAGCAAGATCAGATTAGAATTAATATATAAAAGAGGATTTAACATTGAAATATGAAAAAAGCTAAATAAATTACTCCAGCGTGGCAAAAAAATATCCGATAAATAAAATTCCAAAACTAAATTCACACTGTCTCGAAAAAAAGGCGGTTCGAAAAAACCATTTTGAAAAAAAGTATAATTAATTAAATACAAAATAATTTTTTTTCAAAGATATTTATGCTCAAACAAAAGCTTCAAAGGACTAAACATACAAGACGTCTCACAAGATGGCGTCATATTAATAAAGTTAAAGGTTTGTAAAGGTTAATCTTAGTAAAGGTGTGTTTCCGGTGTATTTGAAGAGTCGTCACAAAAATGAAATTCAGATAGTTTTCTATTTTAAAAAAGAGATGATATAAGTGATTCGTGGGAATGTCTATTAAAAAAAGATCGTAGAAGTGGATTGACCAGTATTTAAATGACTTGTTGCGGGTTACACTAGTTTGGAGCCGACCTCGAGCAATGAATAACCATTCTGACCGATCGAAGCAGGCATGAAAAAACTGGAGTAGTCAGCTTGAAGAAGGGTTTTTGGTGCAGGATTTTGAGAAAATTGCAAATTAAGAAAAAGATAGACTGGAAAACAACAGAAAACTAAGTTGCAAGAGTTATGTCATAAAATGACTAATGAGACTGTGAAAGCGACTGCAGAATCAAAAATCAGAATGTGAGTTCAAAAAAAAAAGCTGGAGCTTGACAACCTTCTTTGAAGTTTCCAAAAAAAAAATATTATGAAAATTGGAAAAATCTGAAAATTCAAGTAAGTTGAAAAGTGAAAAAGGTGTTGATTTCCTCTTTTTTGAAATTTGTTCTTTGCTTTTGAACACTTTCAATTGTTGAAGATCGTTTATGTAATTATGAAGAAAAAATAAAGTGAAAATAAAATTCAAATCCTGAAAAAATTTAGGATCACAAATGTGTGGCTTCAAACGTTTTGACTCACTTGAACCATAAAAACCGACTAAATGGTTCTATCTCAAAGGCATAAAAAAATTTTAAAATGAATAAATAGAATGAAAATGAAAAAAATTACAAAATAAAAATTGAAAAAAAAACAAAAAAGTACTCAAATAATTTTTAATTCGAAGAAGACAATGAAAAAACAGTCAAGTATGCTCTCCAAAAAAAGTAGAAATGATGAAATGAAAAAACAGAAAAAATTAAAATTAAATCTTCAATAAACCTTGTTACTCATGTGAAACATTGAATAAATAAAAATAACTGTCAAATAAGTAGAAAGAATTGTAACTCATTAGTGAAAGATGTAGGAAGAGATAATGAATAAATTGGAATACCGAGAAAAACACAAACTGTTGTGTTGTAACTTTAAAAACTAAAAAAAATACATTGATACTATATTTATGATTAGTATGAATGGTTTCTTCAAAATCATAATTCTCACAAAAACCCGAAAGAAATTAACAAAACCGTTTCTTTACCCGACTCTGAAATCCCATTAATAAACTTAGCCTTTCTTTACTGAACACCAGGTCACTTGACAATAAATTTTTACAAATTTTTATTCTTTCAATTATCTCCTCTATAAACTTTTAGGCTTAACTGAGACATGGCGTGAAGATGCCACTTCACCCTCTTTACATTCTGCTTCTCCATCTTACTCTTTCATTGAATTGGCTAGGTCCCCTACAAAAACTTTCTTCTTCTCACTTCTCCTATGGTGGCATTTTTCTGTTCTATAAATCTACATTTTTTGCTTCTAACATTCATTATCTTTATTCATTCATTGATTATATAATCTCCTCCTCTTTCACCAAACCATCCATCACTGCTAAATTTGTCACTTTTTCTAACCACTTTCTTATCAATTCCTCATTCACTATTCCATCTTTTCCAATCTCCCACTTCGAGATTAATAAAAAGCTTTGGTCAAAGTTCAGTAGAGTCCTTCATAAATTCTTTCTCTCATTCTTCCTTTGATCCTCTTTCTTTCTCTGACCCAATCTTTTTTTAACAACTTTCAATGATTCTTTCCTTGAAAGTCTTGATGCTGTTCTCCCTACAAAGACTTCCTCTTTTCGCCTCTCTCCTTCCAACGCTCCTTGGTTTGATAGCCAATGCTCTTCTGCCACAAGGGCTGTTCGGAAGCTTGAACGACTCTACCGGGCAGATCGTTCTACAGCCTCAGAGAACAAACGGCAGAAAGGATTATCATTTTATAGAAGTCTTTTCTACTCTAAGCGTTCTTCCCTTCTCATTGACTCCATAAAATCTGCCTCATCCTTCAAGTTTGAATGGAGCTTCCTCTCTAGGTTATTGTATAAAACTTTCCACCTCCTCTTTTTCCTCCACAGCCTTTTCGAGACACCATGTTTAAAAAGATTCTTTTTTCTGAAAATGATGATCTATCTTCTCCTATTTATACAAAACTCTGTGATGCTTCTCTTAATAACTTTTTACCCTCTCTGAATTAACTAATATTATCAATTTAATTTTTTTCTTCTACCTTAAAAAATCTTTTATTACACCAATAATCAAAAAATTCTCTCTAGATCCTTTTCTACCAACAAACTATAGGCCTATGTCCAATATTTTTCAATTTCTAAAACTCTGGAAAGGATTTTTTATTTTCAGCTTTTCTTTTTTTTGAGGCTAACAACCTGCTCCCTTCTAATCAGTCTGGTTTTCGCCCTTTTCACAGTACTGAAACCTCACTTTTGAAACTATATGATGATTTTTTTATTTTTGGTGACAAGTGTAGCATCTCATTCTTTCTTTGCTTAGATGTTTCTTCTGTTTTTGACACTGTTGACCCTTTCTCACTAATTCAGCACTTCAAAACCTTTTTTGGAATTTCTGGTTTTTTTAAAAAAATGGATTACTTTTTACCCCTCCAACAGGAGTTCCGTAATTTTTATGAACAACTCTTGTTCTACTCTTTCTTCTTACCCATATGGGGTTCCTCAGGGTTCTGTTTTTGGTTTTTTTCTTTTTATTCATTATACTTTTGAACTCCGAAGAAATATTTCATCATTTTCTCTTCAGTCAACTTCATGCTGATGACTCATACATTTTTACTTAATTTCCTAAATTTTTTTCTATTATTTATAATTTTTTTTATTGTATTGGTAGAATAATCTCTTGGAGTGATTCTATGTTTCTCAAACTCAATCCCTCAAAATCTGATCTCATATATATTAATAATTCTTCTAGATTTATTGAATCTCTTCCTTCAATTAATTTTTTATCTTAATTTTCACTCTCCCCTTTTTCCACCGTTCATAGTTTAGGTTTCACCTTTGAATTTTCATTTTTTCTCATACCACAAATAAAATCTGTAGTTAAATCATCTTTTTCATCTTCGCCGTATCAAGCAACTGAAACCTTTCCTAGACAATCCAACCCTCAAACTACTAGCTTTTTCTTTTGTTTTGTTTTGCTTTGACTATTGTTACTTTTCATATTATGGACCCCCATAAAACACGCTACACCCTCTCACCAAAGCTTTTAATAGCGCTGCCGCTTAATTTTTGGCACTCATAAATTTTCTAGCTCTTACTTTTATCTCTTTACATTGGTTGCTTCTCAAGAAAAGATTATTTTTTAAAAGCTGCCCTCATGTTCAAAATAAACTATAATCCTTCACCTAGCTACTCAGCCGACCTTTTGAAGTTGCTTCTTCGTAAGAAACTGAGATCTATTTATTCTATTTTTTTAAGATACCTTCCAATAGTACTTAGGCTAAATTTGCACTTCCCTACTGTGGGCCCCTTCTATTAAACTCTCTTGCCCCCGATCTCACCTCTAATACTTTTCTACTTTCATTTCGTAAAGTCATTGAAATCTTGTTGTTCAAACAGTTCGTAGCAAGGCGCTTTTGAACAGTGTGGATCAGCGCTATACAAATAATTTGATTAGATCAGATTAAATCAACTTATGAACGTGAGAGATTCTACGCGTCCTAGCGTCCAAGGATGTACCAGCTTTAGAGATCGCAATCAGCACCTTGGTCTCATTTCATGTCATCTTCCATTGTTTGAGTGATTGTTGTTAACAATTGACCATTCAATTGGCTAATTTCTGAAAGCAATTCTTGACCGCTAAATATATTGTGAATACAGAAACGTTGTTTTTGTTATCGGAAATATAAACCAATAATGTACACCGATTAAAAAAATTATATAACAAACTGTTTTTATTAATTCATTTTATTTCAATCATTTTTATTTCAAGTTATTTAATTTTTAATTTTTAATAGTTTCTAGCCTAAGAAGGTTTGAGCTGTTAAATTTCATCCCTCAAAAATCTTTAGCCAATCAATCAACTGTCTAATTCTGCCTTTTATGAGTCAAAATTTTCATTAAAAGATGAAGAATTATCTATCAAAATATGGATGCCGTCGACTAAAAGAAGGTTGTCGAAGGAAGCAAGTACGAAGCGGTTAAGTGCGAAGCTTGCTGTCATTGAGAGAAGACAGGCTAGAAGACATAAAACCATATTTTAAAGCTTTTTTGCTGAGCATACAAATAAAATAACAAGAAGTGTAAATGTTTTGTTTGTGTTTTTACATTTATGTTATGTAAGTGTATGTCAAAAGTTATGTTTGGTTGGATGTTTTTGTAGGTGATTAAACGTGTTTGTGTGTGTGTTTTTCATGACACTGATGATGGGTCATACGTTATTTTGATTCAGAAAGCTTTTTCTTCATGGAAGCTTGCTAATAAGGGAAAGCGTTTTATCATGAACAAAGTCTTTGCATTGTAAATACACCCCTTCCAAACGTACTGATAGGGTAAAACTATCGGGCTGTACCTATCAGTCATAATTCTTTTTTATCTGTATTTCCAACAAATGAAAAATTACAATAAGTAAATAAAATACTGAAAAAAATTTTCATGTACTAACTAAATATTAGGGATATTCTATCACTGATTACAATAACCATAATACTGATTGTAAAATTATTTCTAATTTAAAAAAAACATGAAAAGATAAATAAAACTTAAAAAAATTTTATTAAATAAATTCGTAATAGAAAAAATCAAAAACAATAATGTAATTAGCAATGATCAGAAGATAACTTGAAAATATAAAAAAACCACTTAAGTTTTATCATTTTAAAATTTATCATTTTCTGAAAAATTAAAAGTTATTGAAATTTTTTATGGAAAATAATCAATGACAATGAAAATAATAACATTAATATCCTAACGATGACAAATAAACAGGTGTTCTCATCAATGAGCAAACAAGGATTGGCTCAACACAACAAATTTATATATACATTTTTTTTTTACAGTCTTTATCAAATCAAGTCCAGACATACGCTGGAAATGTTACAAAAGCATGCCGAACAATCGAACTAAAGAAGAAAACATTGAAATATACGAGAACAGAATTTTATCAGTCATAAAAGTCGGCATTGAACCTACGAAATTAACAAATGGCGAGAGAAAAAGTAGAAAAAATATTAAACACAATGAAATATTAATTTAAAACAATAAATTAATTAAAAGTGATTAAAATAGTGAAATTTGAAGAATGAAAACTCAGCGGCAGTAATTGGCATCACGTTGGCAACGCATACCATGTGATCATAATCACAATCATTCATTAACTCAAATATAATTCATGAAATTTAACATAATCACCAGTTCATTCATTCACCCATTTTCTAGTTCAATGTTGATAGAGTGAAAAAATTCTAACAATTGAAAAAATTCTGAATTAAAATTTGCTGGATTCATTTAAGATTTACAAAAATAAAATTTCTGATTTAAATTTTTTTTCTATTTTTTAAATAAAGATCAATATATATATATATATATATATTGCTCATATATATGCTCATACTGGGTATCGTACTTTTTTTGGCGAAATGTCGAAGTGGCCTCCACTTTTACAGCTCTATGTGAGTTCAAATAGAATGTTCAAATTTTTTGTGATCAAACATAATTGAAATACCTATTTTAGCGAGGTAACTTGTTTTTGAAAATTTTTTCCATTCTGTTTATATGATTTTTAAAGGTAAAAGTTTTTCAAAAGAAATTTATCAAATAGTTTTTGAAACGCTTTCATTATATATTATTAATGTTCACTCCCATAATTTGAAAAAAAAAGTTTCATTCGGAAAAATTAATTAATATCACAATATGTAATTCTGAATAAATTTTTATATATTTTGAGAACTTGAGCAAACCTTAACATCTACTCCTCTCAGTATATGAATATTTTTTGTATATTGCAGTTTTCATTTCATCGTCGTCAAGATTCTCATGAATATATCAAAAATTTCCAATAATACAAACATTTTTGAATTATTTATTTAATTTTGTATTAAAACAGTATTTTCAAACATTAAATCTCATTACTGCTTTCGGAAGAATCTTAAAAAAAATTCATGTTACTCTTTTTCAATTTTACTTTAGTATTTGACGAAAGTATTTCAATTGGATTTAGTTTAATTAGTGATATGAGGAACTTTTTTTAAAAAGATCTCATTATGACAATTCAATTTTAATCGATGACCTCATATTCTTCCACGGAGTAAGAAAGTTCTTTTGTGTGCTTGCGTCATTTTCCTCTCCTTCGGCATCTTGCACAACAGCACCTTCACAACAACATTCGTCTTCTTCAATTGGAAGCCACTCGAACAGAATGTCAGCACAGTCAGTCAAAAACTTTCACACCTCAACTACCGTCTTCACCTTTCGAGAGCAGGTGCATAATTTGAACAATTTTTTCTTTTTAATATTCAAAATTAATTTTCATAGAAGTTTTTGTCATTCTTCTACTGATGATATGATATGAATAAGTGAAATATTTACTCATAATTTTTTGCTTAACTGGTTTTAGAATTTTCAATTTTTACACGAAATGAATGTGAAAGATTTCCTTTATAAAAGATCGAATAATTACTTGAACCATGAAGTGTCTAATTTGTTTTTTTTTCTTTTTGACAACTTCCAATAATTTATTTAAATTATTTCAAAAATTTTCGAATTTTAAAAACAAATTAGCAGTTCAACTTTTGAAATAATTATAATGTTTGTTATAATTTTGGAAAAACATTTTAAAATAAACAAAAAAATATTCCAGAACTTCTGAAAAAGGCCAGCTCTTCCATAAACAATGAAAACGGTATGAGACAGGCGATGCTAGTGAACCTGTTAAGCAACCCGTCCAGAACAACTTCGCTCCAAAACCTCTTGCTTCAGGACTACTACCCTTTCACCACGGACCAGGAACTCTGCGACAACATTCGTTCTAACAATGTACGTCACAACTATGGAAATTGGTACAACTTTTCATGCAGCACCCACTTTGAAATCCTCCTGAAACCCCAAAATATCAGCACTATGAATCTGGGCGTCCTTTACACCCTAGATTTGCCTTCTCGTCAAAAACAACTGAAATATTCAGGCATAACTCTGAAAGACAAAAATCACACAGAACACGTCGACCAATCCGATCTCATGACCATCTATCCAAACTGTAAGCTATCTCCTCTTGGAAAAGTGCTCTTCAATGGCATCACTCCTAAATCAAAGGATTGTTTGACGAGCGAAACAATTTGGCCGTCAGATCCTGCTTCTTACAAACGTTATGATGAAGTTTATGTTATGGCCCAGTTTTGGGGAGACAAGTTTTTCCACAAAATGGTGGAAGATATTCCAAGATTAGCTCTCTTTTTAAATTTTTTGAAAACCAATTCACAAATTAAAATTTTGAGTACTGATCGATCACAGAGAACGCGGAAACTTCTCGAAGCTTTAGGACTTGATGGTTCTCGATTGGTGACTGGATGGATAAGTGCGAAGATAGCCTATGTACCCAGAACTACCAAGTGTGGAGTTCCAAACTTCCTCGAAGCTCAAATTCTCAACAAGGTTTACAGGGATTACATTTCAGCAAATTTGTTGGTGAAACCCATAAAACCTTCTAAAATCATTCTTATTCGTCGGACAGGCCTCAGACAACTCTTAGATCATTTGAAAGTGGTTGAAGCTTTGAAAAAAGTCGCTTCCAGATACCAACTTGATCTTCGCGTGTTTTCCGACAATCCTACGCCCACTTTGAAAGAAACGATGGCGTTGTTTGCTGAAGCAGTGGCGGTGGTTGCGCCACATGGAGCTGGTTTGTCAAATCTTCTCTTCAGTGCGCCTGGAACGCTGGTCTTGGAAGGCATTTTGAAATCTCCTAACGTCAACTTGTGCTACCAACGACTCGCGTTTGTATTGGGAATGAGGTGGTATGGCATGACCTCGCAACACTCTAGCATTAACTTCGTGTCTTTGAACCCAGAAATGATTGCTAGCAAGCTTAATTCTTTTTTGAAACAAACAACGTGACTTGAATCAACTTTAAACCACAAACGTTCAACTTATCATTTACAGCTTTCAACAGTATTTTTCTGTTTCGAATAAATTTATTTGTTATAATTTTGCTAAACTAGTTATAACATTTTTTAAATGAGGTTCTTCCATTTTTTGATAGTTTACATAGCTATAATGAACTACGGGAACATCTTGAATCGTTGCTAGCCCTCATACATTGAAAAAAAAAGTTTTTGATAAAGTCAATTTGAAGGTTTTCATTTAAGGTTTTTTTTTATAAAAAAAAGAATTTTTGAGTGAATTTTCAGCTCCATGACAGAGTTTCTGTTTTTTTAGATTTTCAAAATTTTAATCACTAGAAAAAGGTAAAACTCCATGAGTTTTTATGTTTTTGTACAAAATTTTTTTTCCACAAAATGCCATAGTAAATTCATTAAAAAAATGATTAATTGAAATGAATTTGGGAAGCTATTTAAAAACAAAGAATTTAATTTTAAAATTAAAAAAAAAATAATTGTTATCCATAAATTAATGGATGGCAGTGTATGTGGTAGATTGGGAAATGTGATGGCACACCAACAACAGTAACGGAAACTCATTATATTGGTTGGTTTAGTAGGAGGCACAGTTCAATTAATAAAAGAGTAGGATGAAAGAAAAGCAGAAAGTAATGAGGGTGAAGTGGCCTACCTCATGCCATGTTCCAGTTGAGCCTAAAAAATCTTTGAAATAGAAAATTTAAAGAATAAAAAATTGTAAAGATTTTTTGTTAAATGACGTTATGTTCATAAGATTTAATTTTTTATAAATTTTTGAAAAAGTTTGGTAAGGAAGCGGTTTTAGTAATTTATTTGTAGGTTTTTGGAAAATTTATTATTAAAAAAAAAAAACAAAACCGAGGATAAGAATTTATTGAATTTAGACGAAATTTTCTGCGTTTAACAAGGCAAAGTGGGCGAGAAGGCAAAAAATTACTGCTTCAGGTAAAAGCCGGGGAAATAATTCATTACTTATTTTGATGAAAAATATGGAGATGAAAACAGAACTTGAATACAAAAATGATGAAACAAACGAAAAAAAATCATAACATACAGTTTCCGTCCAATTTGAAAATTTATAAACAGTCCGTAGCAACAGCCGTTCGTCACGTTGCTAGCAAAAGATACTAAGATTAAATAGGATTGAAGCAATACGGTGAAGTATTATAGTATTTCATGAGGACTCAATTTACTACTTTTTGAATGAGAACTTCCTAGGACTTCAATGGCTTCCTCCAGAGCAAACTAGCTTCATTGCAACAGGGAGACTGCCTACTTTTTGTTGACTACACGCTGTTTGAAAATCTCTTAAGAAGATGAAAGGACTTCTACAACGTTATCGTCACCAAAAGAAATTTTTGGAATTTCTTCATTAATTTTCAAATTTTTATCAATTTTCACAAGAGCACGCTTACGTAACTTCATCCAAAAAAAGTCAAATACCAATTTAATTCACTCTTCAACTGCCCGGTTTTTCAAGCTACAATCAAGCATGAAGAGTTTTCATAAACGCTTTTTTCTACTATCTAGAACTTTTTACCACCAACGATATGAGTTTACTTTTCAATTGTTTTTTTTCAAATCTAAACATGAAACATTTTTTTGAATTAGCTTTTAACCTCTAAAAGATTTTCTTGTTGACTAAGTGAGGGTGTTTTGTTGCTCTAATGCTTTAAAAATTTGGTTCATTATCATTATCATTAATGTGAAATCGTTAAGCAGTGGCAACCTGAATCCCGTTTGTCATCTTAGTCAACAAAAAAGTACGCAAGTGTTGAGAGGCTGCGCCTGTACCGCTCTGAAGAAGGGAAGCCCAACTTTGAGCTCTATAAACGACAACTTACTTAAGTAAAATACAGATGCCGCTCTGGAGTTTCTAGTTTTCTCATAGCCTACCGCAAGTAAAACCCTTTCTAGGGGAGTGCCCTTGAACAAAGGGCTTGAAGCACGTGTAGCGGTCAAAAAATAAATTCGCCAACTGAATAATTTATTGTCAACAACAATCACTCAAAAATAGAAAATAACTGAAACGTTTGAGCATGAAATAAGAACAGAGTTCTTATAGACAAGACAATATAAAGCTTGTACATGCTTGGACGCTAGGATGAGTAGCATCTCACATTGAAGTGGCTTTCAACTCAATGTTTTGGGAAATGCTGTTACTGTTAACTTCAACTGCCAGTTTTGAACATCTGTGTGTGAGAATAAGCTCAAGCTCCAAGTTAGTCATCGGATTGGTTGTTTATCGCACAGGTGCTGTCTCTTCATTGTTTTTGAAAAAAATTAAAACACCTTGGGTATTCTGGTCACATACAACGGAGAGGTTCTGATTCTGATGATTCAAATTTTCACTTGGAGCAGCCCCACAACACAGATGCACAATTTTTTTTTTAAATTTTGAGGTCCCATGGTTTTGATTGATTCCCAAACCAACCCACCCATAACCAAGGAGGATGGCTCGATGTAATAACATTCAGAAAGAGTGTCAAATCTAATTGATAGTGGCATTTTCGATCACAAGCTGCTTGATGTGGAATCAGCTTCTGAGTTTCATAATTCCACTTTGTCAGGTATCCTTGACATTCAAGACCGTTAGAGTACATGAGAGACCTTCTGATCCATGGTTTGATCGGGAGTGTCGTAATTCAAAATGTCTGAAAAGAAGTCTAGAAAGGAGTTACATGAAGACCAAGAGTGAGAATGATTTTGCTGCATGGCTGGGTCAGAAGGAACTCTACAAAAGACTGTGTAGACACAAGCGTAGAGATTACTGGAATAATAAACTCAGTGGTCCAAAAAACAAAACTGCTAACATTTGGAGCCACATTAATAGTGCCTCTGGTCGAAGAAAGAGATCTGTTGACGGAATTCAGCTTGTTGAATTCCAATCTTTTCTGTTAAAAAAAGCTGAGTCAGCAAGGAACTCAATCCGAACCTGAGAAGAGCCCATTTATCTACTTTCCGCACAAGAAAGTAGTCCCAGTAGGCTTTTAAATGTGACTGAAGAGGAGCTTTCTCATGAACGTCTTTTTGAAACCTTGTAGCAAATTTTTATCCTTCGATCATATTCAAAAACATGAAACAATTATCTTTCGGAACATAATTATATCCACAAACTGTTTGAACAACTACAAACAAAAACAGTATGAAGCGATGGAAAACAACGCCGTCCAAAAAAAAGAATTTTGTTTGTTCCGTGGTGTGCTTGTTGATATAACAACACAATAATTATTTGCTTGATTAGAAAAACATTTTGCTTATAAAAATGGACGAGGGTACATAGAAAAAATAGTAAAAACAATGATGATAAAAAAAAAAGAAAAATATGTATATTATTTGTTAAAAATGTTTTTATTGTTTTATTTTTCAGTCACATACATCTTTTGATGGAAATATGTTGCTTTCCATAACGACTGTAAACAAAGATATAGGCTCAAAAGATGATGGAGGTATGTTTGGATAAGTTAATGTCTAACTCAGACCTAGCTGATTTGCTCATTACTTGTTGTAGTCGTGTTTGTTGCTGTGTTATATTTTGAAACGTACACTCGCAGTAGTCCGACTTACTGATGACTGAAGGGCGATTCAAAAATGGAACAATTTCAGTTGTGAAGAATGAACAAATTTGAGAGATGGAACAAAAATGATAGTTAGATAAGTGAATGCGAATCCTAATGATTTTAGCTTGTGCTTGTTGGAAGCAACATCCTTTGACTTAGCCAATCTCAATCTTTGTTTTTCCGGTAGACTAACAACTGGAATTATGTCACGTGTCAGATACGCAAGACTCTCGTTGGACAAACACTTGTACACCTGCAGAGCAATTTTATACTCAATTCTTCTTTCACTTTCCAACCAGTGAAGCTTCTTGAGTACAGAGGTAACGTTATCATATTTTCTTACTCCTGTAATGAGCCTGGCTGTTGTAGTGATTATTGATTGAATACTCGGCGTTGCAACCTTAGATAAGCTGATTGAAGCTATGTTGCCATAGCCACTATGAATCAACACTGAGACTTTTTGTTTTCAAAAAGTAAATTGTCCAACATCGCTTGATAAATTTTATTTGACGCAAAGAAGTGATACTGTATGGTTATGATATCTGCGTTGACATCGTTAGGTATCTATTCATAGAGATTCTCAAGTTCTTTACAGATTTGATGAAAGAATGCTGCTTTTTGATAACTAAGAATATATTTACAGATTTTATCGAAAAAAGAACCAGATCACCTCAGTGAGAACATAAAAAAAGGCTGTTTCAGTGGAATGGTTGGGTCAACATGCAGTTTAGTGACTGGTGTAATTTTGAGAATGTTCGGAAGAATCGAAATTGGTTGTAATTAACTGAAAAAGCAAAATATATTTTTTTCTGAAAAATGAAGTGAGTTGAGCTATATTCTAAATGTTGGCGAAGTGTTCTCCTTGGAGGCATGAGTTTGTTGAATTGGCAATGAATATTGAGGTTTGATGCAGTTGCTGGAAATTTAGGGGTTTTTCTTGCAGAAATAATTGATCTTTTTTTAAATATTTTATAGAGTTGAAATTTTAAAGTAATTAATTATATTGCTAGAAGTAACATTTTGGTTGAATTGGTGTTTTTAAGGATGTCACTTTATGTTTCCATTATCTTCCAAACATCCGAAAATACATTAAAACCATTAATAACCGGAAGTTTGCAAAAAATGTATTCCTCCGATTTTAAATAGATTTTTTTCAATCTAAAATAATTTATTTCAATAATTTTTCGTTTCAATGAAAATCTATTTTGGGTACACCTTTTCGGAAATTTTTTTCCAAAGATTTAAATGGAAACCACGAAGGCTAAAAAAATTAAATTTATTTTTTTTACCTATGAACGTTGTTCATAGTGTTTTTACATAAGCCTTTTCTCAACTTTTGCTTAGAAAATTTTCAGCGCTCTCAGACAATTGATGGCCGCTTGGATTCAAATTTTTTTGGACTATATTTCCATATTTAGAGCCACACGCTTTCTTATTTTCAGCTCATTTTCTTTCGTTATCACTTCTCCGAGAGGCTTCAAGAATCGTTATACAGAAAACATCACTAACCACAAGTCGCAAAACAGCATGTAAATCTTAAACAGTGCCAAACTTATAGACGCTTGTTATGATTTTTTAAATAATTTTCTGTTCTTTTAGCTATGAGCTTTAAGCATACTTCTGTAGTATAATTTTTCTGGTCAACTTTTCTGTTTGAAGTAGGTACTTCAAATTGATTTGTTCATTGAGGTTTTTGAAGTTAACAACAATTTTCTGAAGTTTTTTTCAATTGAATCACAAAAAAGTTAATTTTCAGAGTTATTCATTTCTTAATTGAAATGGATGTTTTTGTTTGGTTTTGCCTTAGTTTACATTTGTTCCACCTATTACATGTGAGTCTGGAATCTAGAAAATATTTTATAAAAGGATTTGGAAGAAAACTATGAAAGTACTGTATGAATATTGAAATGAAATAATGAACAAAAACTTTCCAAGCAACTTTCCAGAAACAAAACTATAAACAAAACGACAAAAGTGCTAACTGTAGCAGATAAAAGAACGAAAAGAGAACAAAGAGCTGTTTCATAGGTTTTCACTTCTCAACAACCTCGCAGTTCAAGGGTGGTTGATCTTGACGATAACCTTGAAAAGTAAACGTTTGAAAAAACAATAAATAAATAAAATGCCAAAAGTTGAAACAATCAAATTGAAAAAGCAAAAAACTTTGAAATCGAGCACATGAAACCAAAAAAATAAAGATGAGACAAAAAAACATGCAAAATTATATTTCATTATATAAAATTTATTTATGAAAGTTGTTTCAGGAAATTTGGATTTTGAGAGGGAAACGATCGAAAAAGAACCATCAAAGAAAAAAAACGCAGTTTTTGATGAAAAACAAGAAATACAATACCAGAAATGAAAAACTCAAATTGAAAAAACAGAAAAACAAACATTTTTTCTAAGGATCAAAGAACCCTAACCAAAAAAAGAAGGTGAGATAAGGCAAAACGAAAGCAAGATAAAACAAAAAAAAACATTCAGAATTAAATTTTAAAATAAAAACAAATAATAATATAAAGTACGAAAGTTTTGCGCACATAAAAAGAACAATCTACTATGAAGAAAAGTATGAAATATTAGAGAAAAAACAATTTACGAAAAATTAAAAGCTTATGCATTTATTTATAACAAATTAATTAAAAAAAAGTTAATTTTTTTCTAATAAAATATTAATAAAAAACTAACATTGAAATGTAAAAATCCCCGTCAACCTACATGATTTCAATATATATTAAGAAACTAGACTAAAAAAAATAGAATAAATGATGAAAATGTTTAATTTATTGAATAAATAGTTCAATTAATGAAAAAAAAACAGAGTTTTAAAATAAATTAAATAAAAATAAACCTGGGAAAAATTGAATTGAAGTTTAAAATTGAGTATTAAAAAAAATTAAAATGAAAAAAAAAGTTAACAAAAAATAAACTCCCAGATGAAGATGAAATCCTGAAAAAGTCGTAAACTCATTTTGAATATTTTGTTGTAAAAATATATCAAAATTAGATTTTCAATTGTGATTCACCCAGACCTGTATTCCGTTTCAACAACTACCATCTTGCAGCCATCTCACATCTTTTTTAATCCAGCAAAGACCATAGACCAACTTTTGAATTGAACCGGTTCAATATTTTTCATATCGAGTAACAGAATTTTAAATGAATTTCCTAATTTTTTCAAATGTTTCATATATAACTGAATAAATTCAGTCATATACAAAAAATCTGAAAAAATTATTTCAATGAATTAACGTTAATTAATTGAAATAAGTAAATAATAACCTCACAATATATAAACTACTCAATCAGTGATATCATTTCATCCACGATAACGATAGTTTGTTTGCTAGACTCTTTTTACAGTCTACTCACACAATCTAGACAGTTATGTTCTTTGCATCATTTTATTTTTGCAGCGAGGCTGGCAGAATTAATAAACAATAGAAGCCACTACTGATATCGCTGGAGTTGCACTACAGAAGCACCAAACCATTTCAAGAAATCTGGCTTAAACTTAAGATAATTTTCAAAATGTTTCCAGTGAATGGATATAGATGAGAAGCAGTAAAGGTTCAAAGTAGTGCAGTTGAATCTTTAAATTATTTTTTTTGATAATTAAAATGAATTATCAATTTGGCAAATCTATTTTTGAAAAATTATCAGAAAACGTTTGAACTTGTGAACCAATTTCAGTTAATTTCGAAATAACAAAACATTAAAACAGAATGTATACAGTTTAAAAACTAGAAAACAAATTTATGAAATGAAAAAAACTTCATCTTAATATTTTCATCCTCGTTATGTTTCCACCCAGCTTGAATCTTGTTCGAAAAAAGACAAAAAATATACATTTACAAACATCTGAGTCTCACATAATACATTTTTGAAGAGGTGGTTGATTCAACTATACACATGTCTGAGTTCATGAACCAACCATCATTGAATATATATTAGAAGTACTCATGAGAGTATGGTTGAATCATTTTAAAAACAATTATTAACCATCAATCTTCATGAAAATGTCTAAACCACAAGCATACATCATCAAGGGTGTCTGGGTGGGATAGTAGTCCATGCCCCCATGAAACCTTTCTAAAAGGTTACGAGCTTTTAAACTTACAATAATAATAGTTTTTGAGTTTTCTATCAGATACAATCTTTGCGACTCTTAAGAACACAGGAAGGGAGGCATGAGTTTAATAGCTTAATATCTCATGGAGTTTGTTTAAATGGCCCATCATACAGTGAATTTCAACAATTCAACGACTAGGAATACCTGAATAATCCTGAACTCAAATATTTTTGACTCATTCATCAAACATAACAAAATATTACTTCCAATATATTTTCAGATTTTAATTGTTCGCCATGTTCTTTAACATTTCCAACGTTCGTCTGACTTTGAGTTGAAGAAGATAGGAAAGAAGTTTTGTTCAAAAAGTGTGCGACAAAAAAAAGGTATTACTTTTGTCAGTTTAAAATCATGATAGACTCCGAAAATTGAGATTTTACTATTAGAAAATTCAAAAAAACTGAATCCAGGTAGAATAGGAAGTCGCAAATTTATGGAAAAAAAAGAAAAGGATAAGAAAGTATATAAATGATAAACAAGATTGATAAATACTACTACACATGAGAAATTGTAATAAGAATAGATATTAATTATTTTAAAAAATAATAACAATTAATGATGATAGAAAAATGAACACCATAAAGCAACATTTTGAATTATAAAAAGGACGGCATCTGGGATGCTTTGCTGTGGCACTCCACAAGTTATAGGTAGGCCATCTGATTGTTCGTATTGGAGTTGAATATCTATTTGTTAGAAAATCAGTCTTATTAATGTTCATTAGACTTTTGCTATAAGTTGCATCATTTGAAATTATTTTGAAGTTGAAAAACCGATCTTAAATATAAATTCTTCTTTGCCTAAACTTTTTTTCTGCTTTTGACACTGTCGACCGTTCTTTACTATTTCAGCAACTCAAAACCTTTTTTGGAATTTCTGGCTTTTGTATTGAAAGGATTTTTTTTTACTTCTCCAACAGGAGTTCTGTAGTCTTTATAAACAACTCTCATTCTACTCCTTCTTTAATTTTTGGTGTTCTTCAGGGTTCTTTTCTTGGTCTTCTTCTTTTTATTCTTTAATTTTCTGAACTCCCAAGAATTATTTCATCATTTTCTCTTTAGAGACAACTTTATCCTGATGACTCTTACATCTTTACTTCATTTCCTGAAGTCTCTTGCTATCTCTGAAATTTTTTTCTTGTTTTGTTAAAATAATCTCTTGGAGTGATTTAATGTTCCTCAAACTCAATCCTTTGAAGTTTGATCTGATACATCTTAGCAAGTCCTCTCGACTTATTAAGTTTCTCACCTCAATTGATGTTTACAATTTAGTATTGACACGAACATTATTATGGCGGCATTAACCCCGTAGAGTTTCGAGGCCACTCAAAACGTCTCATTATTGAAACTATTGGGAAAAAGTGAAAATAGAAATAAATAAATAAATAAATAAAAATAAAAATAAATTATTTCTAAAAAAGAAAAATAGTATTATTATTATGATGGAAAGAATGAATTATTGAACAGGCAAGTCTTCAGAGATCGACAAAATGATTTTGTCGAACTTGAAGCTTTCAAGCTGTTAGGCAGGTTGTTCCCCAACTTAGGTCCACTGACGCTGAACCTTCTTAACCCTAATGAATTTAGCTTATGCTTGTTGGGAACAACGTTTTTTGACTTAGCCGATCTCAATCTTTGTTTTTCCGTCAGACTAGCAACTGGAACTAGGTCACGTGTCAGATACGCAAGACCCTCGTCGGACAAGCACTAGTACATCTGCAGAACAATTTTATACTCAATCCTTTCATAAATTTTCAGCCAGTGAAGCTTTTTGAGTACAAGGGTAACACGATCATATTTTCTTACTCCTGTAATGAGCCTGGCTGTTGTATTGATTATGGATTGAATACTCTGCGTTGCTACCTTAGGTAAGCTGACAAAAGCCATGTTGCCATAGTCAATACGACTCAAAACTAAGGCCTAGGCAAGTGTTTTCAAGAAGTCCATTGTCAAACATCCCTTGATGAATCTTATTTGACGCATAAAGGTAAAACATATCTGTTATTTTTGATATCTTCGTTGACATCGTGAGGTTTCTATCCATGATTATGCCCAAGTTCCTTACAGATTTTGATGGGAAGATATTGCTTTCTAATACACGGGCAGAATAGCTTTGAATACTTTTCAGATTTCAACGAGAAAAGAACCAGATCACATCAGTCATCTTCTCACTGTTGAGCTTGAGACAATTGGCTCCCATCCAAGATGCGGTTTTATTTACACACTCAGGCACTCTCATCTGTAGTTCTTCTGTGCCTTCATTATTGCAGTGGCCATGTATTTGAGTGTCATCAGCATGTTGATGAAATCCCAGCTTGTATTTTATAACTATTCTTTCAAGGTCTCCAGTGTATAAAGAAAACAACAATGGTCCAAGATCAGATCCTTATGGGACCCCCACTGAAAAGTCAACTAAATCCGATTTTGTCCCACTGCAGCGTACATTGAAGGATCTGTCACTCAAGTAGTTTTTGAACCATTCCAGTGTGGGACCATCAAAACCATATGTGCTTTCTAGCCATTTTAACAAAATTCTGTGATCAACTAAGTCAAAGGCAGCTTACAGGTCGAACAGTATGAGGAGGAAGAGCTTACCATCATCGGCTGCACCAAGAATGTCTGAATATACTTTTGCGACTTTTGTGATATTTCATCTAACCTTTCACTTTTGGTTATGAGTGGGTTGGTTTGTGAACGAATCAAAACCATGGGATCTTAAAATCTTGAGAAATGTTTGTGCATCTGTGTTGTCAGATTGCTCCAAGTGAAAATTGAAATCACCCTGAATCAAAACCATTTCTTTGTATGAGGCCAGAATACCCAAGGTGTTTTCAAATTCCTTGTAAAACAATGAAGAAGCAGCACATGTGCGATGCACAACCAATCCGATGGCTGACTTGGAGCTTGAGCTTATTCTCACACACAGATGTTCAAAACTGGCAGATGAAATTAACTTTAATAGCATTCCTCGGAACATGGAGTTGAAAGCCACTGCCACTCCTCCATGGTTGGTGAGCAGGGTGTTCACTGACTCGGGAAGTCTTGGCCTTGCTTTCTCGAAGACCACAAAACCCCGGCTCCACAGCTTACTTATGCTGATTGACTCCGGGTCATGCCATGTTTCTGCCATAAACATCACATCCATTTTATAGTTCTGAATTAATTCTACCACATCTTCCACTTTATTATTCAGTGATCTATATTAGTATTATTCTGAAACCAAATTAAAACTGGAGATCCAGTCTTCTGAGCTTGGTGGCGTCTTGAACCAAGTGGAATCAGTTCATGGCGGTCTTTATTGTGTCTGGCGCACTTTCCTTGACCTTCCTACCTGCTCTTTTTCCTTGGTAGTGCCACTTCTTCTGATTTCTGCTGATTCCAAGACGATTTATCGCTAATCGGGTTTCCAGAGGCAAGACCACATTGGGATTATTGTACAAAATTAAATCTAGCATTCAAATAATTAAAAACCCGTGAATAAAAAAATGCTACTAACCTTGGTTTAACAAAAAAAGTAGTAGTAGTAGTAGTAGTAGTAGTAGTAGTAGTAGTAGTAGTAGTAGTAGTAGTAGTAGTAGTAGTAGTAGTAGTAGTAGTAGTAGTAGTAGTAGTAGTAGTAGTAGTAGTAGTAGTAGTAGTAGTAGTAGTAGTAGTAGTAGTAGTAGTAGTAGTAGTAGTAGTAGTAGTAGTAGTAGTAGTAGTAGTAGTAGTAGTAGTAGTAGTAGTAGTAGTAGTAGTAGTAGTAGTAGTAGTAGTAGTAGTAGTAGTAGTAGTAGTAGTAGTAGTAGTAGTAGTAGTAGTAGTAGTAGTAGTAGTAGTAGTAGTAGTAGTAGTAGTAGTAGTAGTAGTAGTAGTAGTAGTAGTAGTAGTAGTAGTAGTAGTAGTAGTATAAGTAATAGTAGTTGTTGTTGTAGTAGTAGTAGTAGTAGTAGTAGTAGTAGTAGTAGTAGTAGTAGTAGAAGTAATAGTAGTAGTTGTTGGTGTAGTAGTAGTAATAGTATTAAAAGTAGTAGTATATTTATTATCATTTCATCGATATTGTTGAAAAAATTTATTGTTTTTATACTTTTATTTTGCAATTAATAATAATAATATTATTATTGTTTCATTTTGTCTTTTATAATAATATTAGTACAATATTCGAGGGGGTGCTTTCCTTCACTCATCCACAGCCATTTTATATATTTTCACACTCATCCAATCAACCACTTTCAACATACACAACAAAACTAACTCAAAAACACCTCACAACATCCTACTGAATAGCATCCACCAGCCATTTCATCACGGCCTACACCAATCAGCCACGCTGGAGCGTCTCCTGCATCTCTTCAAGAGCCCTTTTGTTGCCCTACCCAGGCAAGCAATCTGATGTTTCACCTTCATATTTTTCACTTATCTTTAAAGTATAAATCGTTTTTTATTGTAGTTTTCAAGCTTATTACTAATCATCTGATCCGATTTTCGTTGTTTCTATATACTTATGGGTATTCTTTGCTTGTCTGTTTTGTGTCGACATTTTCACAGCAATGAACTCTGCAGGAATATCCACTTAACACTTATGCAAAACTTCCACTCAGCTAGATTGTTAGTAAGTTCCATGAACACAAATCAAAAGAAAGGGAGAAAAAAAAAGAAAAAAAAGGAAGAATAGGAATGGGAATGAAGGTTCATAGGAGTGGTGGTTCTAGGAGATGCAACTATAAAAAAAAATCATTTTTTTTTTCAAGGTTCAGGTCATTAATTAATTAATTGGACAGGTAATTAAACATTTCTTTTTGTAAATTTCATCAGCTTTTTCGGGCTGTTGTTTCAAAGTTGTTTTGTGACTTTCATTAGTTCATATTTATATATTTTTCATTAAAAACTTTTTCTTGCTTCCGTAATATAAGACAATGGCTTCAATAATAATTTTCAAATCATTTTATTTTCCACAGGTATTTTATTCACCACCTTACTCTTCCAAAGTTCTTTTGAAGCTTTTGAATTTCAACTCATTTGTGATTTTATGACTTTTTCTGTTTCAAGTTTCGATTTTTATTATTTTCAGTAGTTCATTGCTCAAGTGAGGTTAGTTTTTGACATTTTAAATTCTCATAGAATGACAAATCTTGAAAATGGCCTGAGGCTCAACACCCCTACATATCGTTTCATATCGGATCGCTTCTCAACAGGAATTGTTCAGTGTTATATTTTGGTGAGAGTTGATAAGCTTTGGAAGGTGAAGCTTAAAAATCAACATTTGTGAACACCGACACGCATATTATGAACACTGTAGGGGGAAACAGTACGAAATCAGCGTTATAGAATGTTTTTGATCAGCTTATGACGAATATCAGTGTAAGAGCTGCTATGAAGCAGATGGTGGTTGTGGTGGTGGAGATGGGGTGTTGACAGCTGTACAACTCTTGGTCTGTGTGCATCAAACTTGGTTTGCAAAATATATTCTGCATACCTTGGTGGGTTGGAGGTGTGTGTAGAAAAATTGAAATTGGGTTAGAAGGGGTCAAACAAAAACTTAATTAACTAATTGAACAACAATAAAAATAATGAAGAGTAGAAACCATGGAAAAAGACTCTCCTTGCGATGGATCGTTGGAAGCGAGCAGCCAAAGCGTTCTTGCACGAGTGCAAAACATGCTTCTGGATGCAGTCTAAAAACATCTGGTGAAGAAAAAGAGAAGAAGGAGTTGGAGGGAGAAATAGAAGAGAAGGAAGAGGAAGGGAGAGGAAAAGAGGGTGAAAAGAGAAAGAAAAGAGGAGAGAGGAGAAGATAGAAAAAGAAGAGGAAGTGTAATGTGTCTTTTAAATTTGATCGTCAAGGGCCTGCATGCCTCACTTTAGCGAGGTAGCAAGCCTGTGTTTCTTTTTCCATTTGAGTGCTCGTCCTGTCCATCAGGTAAAAGGTCAGTTTCCTCCTTTTTGTTTTTTTTCATTATTTATTATTATTATTATTTTTATTTTAATTATTATTGTTTCATTTTCATTTTCATTGTTCCATTCTCACTTTTATTTTAAAAAAATCATGCTATTTATATTTATTCTGTATGTATCAATATTACTATTCACATTATTGACGTATTTTCATCATTAAAATTTCTTTATTTTTATTTTCTCATTTTGAATTTTTTCACTCATTTGCAATCAATTTCATAACGAATTATGACAATCTATTTTGAGAATGAATTACTGATTGGAAAAGATTGACTTAATTGAGTATTTGAATGAAAAATAAGGTTAATAAGTTAATTCTTTACAAAACAATATTTAATTATTTATTTTCAAAAAATTCAAGATAAATGAGTTTGTTCATTTTTAATTACTCAATTAACAAATCAGAATTGCTCGATCACGACTAACTCGAGCTTCACAGTGCACTCGAACAGGGGCACCTGATCGATCACTTCGGAGCGAGAGGCTGGCGAAGAAGAACAATTATTATCATTTTATGTTATCATGATATGTTATCACACATTAGTATTTTAATTCACAACCATTTTCACTTCCAAGCAATTGTTTCTATTTATTTTGTCGTTGATGAGTTTTCTCATCCTCATCCTTTCCTTATTTTTAGTTTAAAATAAATATTATTTCACCCTGCCCAGCAACGTCAGTATTTTTTAATCATCATTATTACCATGTGCCTGTCTACTCATGAACAAAACCTTTTGAGGTTTCAAAACTTATTATACTCTTTAGAAAAGTATAAATAAAAAATAATATTAATCCTTATCGAATCCATGAGGGGTTTAAAACTATTAATTTCAAATTAACTAAATCAAATGATTGAATGAGATAATTAAGTTGATAAAAATGAGTTAATCAATGGATTAAATATTAAAATTAAATTCTAAAATTCATAAACTCTGAACTACACTCAAAGGCACGAAAAAGACAAGTTCACCTTCTTCTATGTTCAGGAAACACTTCCTGCCAATTACAAACTTAAAAGCTTTGTTGCTTAAATGATAATAAAATTAGTTTGAAAAATTTCAATAATAATTCAAAAAAATTCAATAATAATTCAAAAAATTTCAATAATAATTCAAAAAAATTCAATAATAATTCAAAAAAATTCCAATAATAATTCAAAAAAATTCAATAATAATTCAAAAAAATTCAATAATAATTAAAAAAAATTCAATAATAATTCAAAAAAATTCAATTATAATTCAAAAAAATTCAATAATAATTCAAAAAAATTCAATAATAATTCAAAAAAATTCAATAATAATTCAAAAAAATTCAATAATAATTCAAAAAAATTCAATTTTAATTAAAAAAATTTCAATAATAATCTAAGAAATTTCACTATTTATTCAAATAACCTTCATCAGTTAATAGTTACCAGTTCATGTTGGTACTTTTTGATGAAATCGAGTTGGTTTAGAAATAAAAACAAAAGAACAATAAAAGACAATCGAAATGTTTACAAAATACAATCAAATAAAAACAAAAGGTAAACAACTAACAAAAAAAAACAAACGAGTATCGGAAGAAGATCTTGGTGTTTTTGACGTCACACAAAATGTTCCTGTAAACAAAAAGAAGAGTGTCCATTTGAGTTCGCAACGGATGTTGCGTTCTCAATCTTGTTCACAATTTTGAACATGTTAGAAATATCACAGTAATTCCACTTTTAATCATGAAAATGATAATAATTAAATTAAATTAAATTAAATAATAATTAAAAATGAAACACGTTCATACATTTATTCACAATTGATTATTTTTTTCTCTTCCACCACCACTACCACTACCACCACTACCGAAGGGTTTTGAAGGGACTGACAAGAGTTTCGACGTAGTTGTTGCAGTTTCTAGTAAACTCGTTGCAATCGTCAAAGTCCCTCTCGTCTAACTCGCATATGACGTTCAACAGCTCCTCTCTGTAGTGTGTGTGGTAGTGCTATGTGGTGGTGTTGTAATGCGGTGTTTTTGGTGGAGAGTGGTTTTGTATATCGTGGTGGTGTGTGATTTTGTGTGGTGGTATGTGATTTTGTGTGGTGGTGTGTGATTTTGTGTGGTGGTGTGTGATTTTGTGTGGTGGTGTGTGATTTTGTGTGGTGGTGTGTGATTTTGTGTGGTGGTTTTGCGTGAAGTGGGGGTGTGTGATTTTGTGTGGTGGTGTGTGATTTTGTGTGGTGGTTTTGCGTGAAGTGGTGGTGTGTGATTTTGTCTGGTGGCTTCGCGTGAAGTGGTGGTGTGGGTTAGTGATAAGATGGAGTGGTGTGGTGTGGAATGAGAATGTGCTGGTGTAGGCACGCACTTATCTTTGACGAAGGTGTAGCCGTAGTTAAAGAGTTTCAACATTTTTGTGTAAACAGCTGTCGAATAATTGATTGGATTACAAGGTAAATTAACAAATCACATGATGTCAGAACCATCTCCTAGAAGTTAATTAATTAATTAATTAATCTCAATTAAGCTTATTAAGCATATTATTTTGTCAGTGCTTTTTTTAAATTTTTATTTCCAAAAGAAAGCTACTCAATTTTTCGGATGAATGAAATAACCCACAAATGCATTTTTTGTAATGGTTGCAGAACTCAACTCTTCCAATCATCTCTTCACAATTCAGTTTTTCGTACTTTTCTGAGTGCCAATTCAGTAGTTGCTATTAATCTGAAATCATCTTATTAACATCATTTCATTTCATTAATAATAACGATAAAATTTATAATAATAATTTTTCATAAAAGATTGGAAATTAATTATTTAATAATTATTATACAAGAGAAAAAGAAGGAATATGGAACAGAGGCCATAAAAACAGAGAAAAAAGATGAATAAAAGAATGTAAGACTTGTAACAACTGCTGACAGTTTGCGAACTAGGCTGCCTCAGAAAGGCTGAATGCTGAACAAATAGAAAATATTCGAAAAAAACACTAGTAAAATAAAAAGGAGAAAAAGAAAAAAAACTGAAATAAATAATTTAATTCAAAACGAAGTAAAAAAGTGAATAGAGGATAAAAAAAGAGAGAAAGGATATGTGATTTTAAGAAAAGAGAAGTGATTGATGGAAGGACGAACGGTTGGCTGCGTTGAAAACATGGTCAACGTGGTCTATTTTGAGGCCAACGACCGTTTGGAAAAATTTTTTGGCCCAATCGCCTGCTTTGCTGTTCAGGGTGGTACTTGAGTAACTCACCTCTGCCAACACGTAAGCCGTCTTTTTGAGGCTGTGGTGGTGATGGTGGCGATGATTATGCTGGTGGTGTTGTGTTTTTCATCTTGTCGTAATGTTCTTGTAACATTTTTATGATGTTTTTTTCATGTTTATTTTTGTTGTTGTTTTTGTGATGTTGTGATATTTGTTGTTTTGTTGTTATTGTTGTTGTGATGTTTTTCGTTATGATATCATTGTTTTGATGTTGTTGTTGTGATGTTGTTGTTAGGTTGTTGACGTTGTTTCCATGGAAACATCAATCAGCCACCGTTCACAGTATTCCAACACTAGATTTTTAGTGATTTCGAAAGTGTTGGTGAGCTCGTCCAGTGGGTGGACGTCGTCCGCACCTGGGGGTTGAGAACATTTGAAAAGCATCAATTTACTATTAAGTTTTTTATTTAATTGAAAATATGTTAATTACTTCATTCATTAATCATTCATATATTCATTACTTTAAAAAATTATAATATAATTAGTTGAGTTTTTTCAAATCAACATATGAAATCAACCAGTATAATGAGATCTTTTTATAGTAAGCATTGTTTTTCATTTCATAACATATTCTACTAAGATTTAAAAAAGAGAAAGAGTTTGAGAAAAAATGTCACTTTTGAAGAAAAGGAACTTCTGCAGCAAAACATGTGGGAAGCGCTCTTCAACCGACATTTTCATGTACCTTGCGGGTTGGAGCGATTTGAACGAAACTTATTTCAATCAGAGTCAATTTGATGTTATGAAAGTGAGTTTGCTTTGATTACGGCTGAACTGATTTAATGAAGGTTGAGTTGTTTTTTTTCCAATAATTTCCAATTTTGTTTTTTTGTAATTTTTCATCTGAAAACTCTTTATTAGAAGACGTTTTGATGAAGCATTGAAAATGGTTAAAACAATTGAAGCAACTTATTTTACGCTGGACCACAAATGAAGTGCCATGATGGCATAATTATTTGACTGATTGAGTCTCATTTACTACTTCAACTAAATCTGACTTGACCTTTTCTTGAATACAGCATTGTATGAGAGGACTATTGAATCGTGTATAAAAGTGTTCACTGGGCGCACCAACCTCAGTTGTCCGTGTACACCATTACAAAAAAACTTGAGCATGTTGGAAACCCTCATCACTTTCTGCGTGGTGTGTTATAGCTCGGTGGTGTGGTTGCTGTGTGGTCTGTTGTGGTTGAATGGCTCGGTGGTGTGGTTGCTGTGTGGTCTGTTGTGGTTGAATGGCTTGAAGGTGTGGTCGCTGTGTGGTCTGTTGTGGTTGAATGGCTCGAAGGTGTGGTCGCTGTGTGGTCTGTTGTGGTTGAATGGCTTGAAGGTGTGGTCGCTGTGTGGTCTGTTGTGGTTGAATGGCTTGAAGGTGTGGTCGCTGTGTGGTCTGTTGTGGTTGAATGGCTCGGTGGTGTGGTCGCTGTGTGGTCTGTTGTGGTTGAATGGCTTGAAGGTGTGGTCGCTGTGTGGTCTGTTGTGGTTGAATGGCTCGGTGGTGTGGTCGCTGTGTGGTCTGTTGTGGTTGAATGGCTTGAAGGTGTGGTCGCTGTGTGGTCTGTTGTGGTTGAATGGCTCGGTGGTGTGGTCGCTGTGTGGTCTGTTGTGGTTGAATGGCTTGAAGGTGTGGTCGCTGTGTGGTCTGTTGTGGTTGAATGGCTCGGTGGTGTGGTCGCTGTGTGGTCTGTTGTGGTTGAATGGCTTGAAGGTGTGGTCGCTGTGTGGTCTGTTGTGGTTGAATGGCTCGGTGGTGTGGTTGCTGTGTGGTCTGTTGTGGTTGAATGGCTTGAAGGTGTGGTCGCTGTGTGGTCTGTTGTGGTTGAATGGCTCGAAGGTGTGGTCGCTGTGTGGTCTGTTGTGGTTGAATGGCTCGGTGGTGTGGTCGCTGTGTGGTCTGTTGTGGTTGAATGGCTTGAAGGTGTGGTCGCTGTGTGGTCTGTTGTGGTTGAATGGTTTGGTGGTGTGGTCGCTGTGTGGTCTGTTGTGGTTGAATGGCTCAGTGGTGTGGTCGCGGTTTGATGTGCGGAAGTTATTTGTTGCTGTTGTCTATGTTTTTAAGCTAAAACTGAATTTTTTGCACTCGATAATGCTAGTTTGGAAAAGTTAAATTAATTATGTGGTGAGAGATATAAGAAGAAGAAGAAGAAAATGACGAAGAGATGGAAAATAGAAGACAATGGAAAGAATGAGGAAGATGAGAAAAGGAAAAAGATTTTTAAAAAAGAAGGGAAAAAAGCATTATAAAAAAATGAAATGAAAGAAAAACAGTAGAAAGTACCTCTGGCAATTCACAGGCTCTGAATTCCTGCAAACATTGAAACATCCTTCGGTGTTTTACGCAGAAAAGCTTGTGGTTTTCTATGCTGTTTGGCGTTTTTTTTGTATTCACAGTTCTTCCACCTCTCCATTTTTTTATTTTTTCGTTTATTTAGCAATTCATTCATCCATCCATGATGTTTCTCTTCGTTTTTTATCAAGTTCTGAAGCCATTAACTCATTATTTAAAAATCCATCAATTTGTTCATTCATCTTTTCATCGAACCATCTCTCAACCCAGCCATTCATCTATCCATGAATCTATCTATTTATCCATCCATCCATTCATTCACCCATCCATCCATCCATTTTTTTATCCATCTTTCCATCCATCCATCCATTCTTC